>JAJAGP010001595.1:40000-176611 GCA_025084515.1 Ancistrus triradiatus | reverse complement strand
AGAGAGAGAGAGAGAGAGAGAGAGAGAGAGAGAGAGACAGAGAGAGAGACAGAGAGAGAGACAGAGAGAGAGACAGAGACAGAGAGAGAGACAGAGACAGAGAGAGAGACAGAGAGAGAGACAGAGAGACAGAGGGAGACAGAGAGAGACAGACAGTGAGAGAGAGAGAGACAGAGAGACAGAGAGAGAGCAGTATATTGGGTGGATAAAGACCTTGGTTGCTGTGAGTTGAATGATGACGGTGTGAATTCTTGTTTTTCATGCCTGTTTTTATCAGATATTACAGCTAAAAAGAACTAAGTCTCATTGACAGTGGAACGATTAAGGAATGGTCACATTATATATACATGGCTACAGCTTCAAGACGCTCCGCTGATGTATTAGTCCACCCTCTGCTGTCTGTTGAATAGATGGTTCTGTGTGCTTCACCAGGGTTCGGATGGCCGCACTCACACTTGCTTAAATGAACCGCACTAACAGAGCACCAAAGTTGTTTTAATCGAACCAAACGTGTCAAGTTTGAACCAACCCCAAGACTGCATATTTTTTTGTTTTAAGGTACAAGCACGATGCTCTAAAAAACACACAAATCAAAGAAAAACACAGCACACAAAGGCACCACACCCAGTGGTGGCAACCATGTTGTGTAAGTGTATTTATTCAGTCGGTCAGGATTGTAGGGATTGCAGGGAAACACTTTATGAAAACCTGCTGCCCTCTGCTGTACTGCTAAATGTGGGCAGGTGATTCCACGACCTTAAATACTCCAATTAAATAAAAGAAAAAAAGAGGTGTGGTGTAATGATAGGAACGTGAATGCCCATGGGTGGCTAAAAGTCACTGAGAGACAATCTGAGGATGGACTTGGAGAGCAGTCTGTTATGGCTCTCTGAACTCGAGCAGTTCTGCAGGGAAGAATAAGTTCTCCTATCTAGGTGTGCAAAGCTGCTAGAGACAGGACCGATGCCTATAATTAAGCAAAAGGTGTATGAAATCCAATTTCCCACCTGTTCTTCTAGTTTTTTTGTTTTGTTTTGTTTTTCCATTTTCAGAACTACATTTTCTTTTATCCCTTTAATGCTGTAGGGAAAATGTATAAATAAAGCTGGAAAATATATTTGAATGTATATTCAAATATATATAAATGACATTTCAGTGAAACCAACAACTAATACTATTTGCTCATATCAGACATGATATCGATATAGGACTGGATTGGCCCCATCTCTAATTCTGAATATTATTTAAAGGACGTACTGCTTTGTGTTTGCTTTCTTTTACAGGCTGGGTCCAGTCTTCGCCCTCTTTGTGCCTTTCTTCTGTTGCATCCCTCAGGTTCAGGTCACTCAGCTGCTGGGCTACATCTCAATCAGCAATAAAACTCTCGTCTATATCGTGGGCCTGCAGGTGAGCAGATTATTTTATTGCATTTCTTGTATTTGAACGTGCTTTCAGAATGGTATTAATTTTAGCTTTCAAAGAAAATAATTCAGGGGACCTCCCGGCCAAATATGCAAATGCACTATTGAGAAGGGGAATTTAGTTACATGTACATTTACGTCATTTAGCAGACGCCCTTATCCAGAGCAACTGATGCAATCTTGCAGCCCTAGCAATTTTGGGTTAAGATCCTTGCTCAGCCTGTCAGAGGTGGGTTTTGAACCCTGGACCTTATGGTCCATAATCCAGTATGTTAAGTGCTAGGTCGAAAGACTGGAAATAGGCTTCCACAATCTGAATATGCTTTTATTACTTTATTTCTGTAATTAGTTCTTTTGTGTATATATACATAATGTGTATGTATAATATGTATACAGTGGAACCTCGGTTCTCGTCGGTAATTGTTCCGGAAGGCTTGTCGAGAACCGAAAACGATGAGTACAGAGCAAATGTTTCCCATAAGGAATAACGTAAACTGAATGAACCTGTTCCAGACCCCCAGCAAATCCCCCCTGTATAACGTTATAAGCATTAATGGAGCTGTACTGTACAGGAGCTCCTGATTTTCGATGGGGATATGTTCAACAAATCCATCATAAGATAAATATATTATGACCCAATTAACACAAAGCTTATTTTTGAAAAACGTTTTGAAAAATCTCACGTAATTTACTCAGTAATGGATTAAAAGTGAAAAGTAAGAGCACTTGGTTTGTATTCAGGTGGGTGGGATGTGTCAAAGTAACCTAATGATATGGCTGATTGATATGTTTAAAGAGTGGGGTTTTTTTTTTTTTTTTTTAGAAAAAAAGAAACTTGCGCCTGTTGCGTCATAAAGAAGATCTCTAATTGTCTGTCTAGCAACAAGGCTTAAATCCCTGGCTGTTAATCAGACTTAAGACTTGGACATAGGACTGTATTTAAATGCTGTATTATTGTAATGATTCAATAACATAATATGTAGTGTTAATGATGAGTAGTTGAGCTCCTCTAACTTTGATCCTTAAATTGATCAATTATAAAATAAATGTATACAATTTTAGAAGCTATGAAATGTAAAAATCTATAAACACTGAATATTTGTAGGTACAAATCAGTTTTAATATGAATTTTTAAATTATAGTCAAACACGTAACAACCCAGTCTTTTTTACATTTTTTTGGGTCAGTGACTCGTTTGGCAAATTACTCAATGTTTTTTTTAATTAGTTCACGAGAATGAATTTAAATGTGTAGGCAAAATGCCAAAAATGTGTCAGTGGAAAATGTGTGTAAATATTCAACATGTGACAGGAAAGTGGTTTTCATCATCTTAGAATTCAAGGTGACACTTGTGTGCCATTTTCTGTTTAATAATAGATTCTGCTTATTCATATTTCATCTGTTCGTTATTATTATATACTAAACATGTGATTTACTTATAACTGTGGAGATTATGTACAATGAAATGCCTGGATTAGTTTTGTTTTTCATTTGTTGTTGTTGTTGTTGTTGTTGTTGTTGTTTTTAATCAAAAATACTCATTAAGTCTCTGTTTTAAATCGAAAAAAAAAAAAACTGCAGTACTGAGACTCGTGATAACAGAAGCACTAATTCGAATCTTTCATCCAATAAATTTTCAGTCTTTTGATCTTTGATCTTTGTTTTTCATAAAGCTCATTTCCCTCTGTTTATCTATCACTGTCTTTGTTATCTCTCTTTCTCTCTCAGTTGCTGACTTCTAGCACCTACATGTGGGTTATTGCTCTTAGTGGATTGGTAAGTGAAAAGCAAATCTCTTTCTTTGTTTATCATCTTGAACTTTCACATGACTGAAAGCACCTCACCAGAAAACCACCAGAAGTTATGTTTGCAGTATGTGTTTTCGTTTATCGCCTCCTTCACTTCCAAGAGCAGTGTTTACGAGCATTTCTGGCTGTTTAGAAGTCATTTCTGAAGGCCAGACGGCATGTCACAGACGGTTCAACATCGCCAGTCATAATGGAGCTTCAGTGGCTGTCTGCGTTACATGTGTAATCCGGGTTATGACCTGAATGGCTGGTTTAAGAGTAGTAGGGCAATTCCATGCAAATTTTTAGCTTTTAAGGCAGTGGTGCCCAAAGTCTTTCTGTAGCACCCTCCTTTTGAAGATAGGTTTTTCGAGCTCCCCCATGTACCCATCTTAATTGCTTTCAAACTCCACTGGAATGCATTTTTAACATCCACTTTATGGTGGATTTATGCCAAATGAATAAATACAAAATGATTATGAGAACGGTGAGCAAAAATCCCAGAACTACACGGAGGGACCTGATGAATGACCTGCAGAGAGCTGGGACCAAAGTAACAAAGGCTACCATCAGTAACACACTACGCCGAGAGGGACTCAGATCCTGCAGTGCCAGGCGTATCTCCCTGCTTAAGCCAGTGCATGTCCAGGCCTGTCTGAAGTTTGCCAGAGAGCATATGGATGATCCAGAAGAGGATTGGGAGAAGCATCATGGTGGAAACATCATGCTTTAGGGCTGTTTTTCTGCAAAGGGGACTGATCTGTGTTAAGGGAAGAATGAACGGGGCCATGTATCGTGAGATTTTAAGCCAAAACCTCCTTCCATCAGTGAGAGCACTGAAGATGGAACGTGGCTGGGTCTTTCAGCATGACAATGATCCCAAACACACCACTCGGGCAACGAAGGAGTGGCTCCGGAAAAAGCATTTCAAGGTCCTGGAGTGGCCTAGCCAGTCTCCAGACCTCAGCCCCATAGAAAATGTGTGGAGGGAGTTGAGAGTCCGTACACACACACAGGGCTAAATATATTTTTTCCTTGCTCCAAATCACAAAAGGTTGGGTCGGTATGGAAAATGCAACTTTGTATGTTCTGTCTTTCACTTCTATTTTATTACAAATAGTATGAATCCAACTTCCTTTCATTTGTTAATAAATTTCCATATCTGCTTTTCAGGCCTGCAACATATTCCAAAGAAAGTTGGGACGGGGAAAAAGTAATGTAATTTCTAATAGGTGATTATAATCACGATTTGGTACAAAAGCAGTACCCACAAGAGAGTCTTTGAGGAGCAGATCGCATATTTCAGTCCTCTAACTTTTTCTTATTTGGCTTGTTTTGCATTGTCTTGTTGATAAATGCATGGACGTTCCTGGAAAAGATGTCGTCTTGAAGGCAGCTTATGTTGCTCTAAAATCTCGGTGTACTTTTCTGCATTAATGCTGCATTACAGAAGTGTACCAAGGACATTGGCTCGACCCCAATTACCATGACAGAACCTGGCTTTTGGACTTGTTCCTCATAACAGTCTGGATGGTCCTTTTTCGTCTTTGGTCCGGAGGACCCGGCGTCTATTTCTTCCAAAGAGATCTAGAATACTGATTTGTCTGATTACATTATATGTTTCCACTGTGTGATGGTTCATCCTCGATGCCACAGAGTCCAGAGAAGTCGACACCACTTCTGGACATGGTTAACATGAGGCTTTTTTGCACAGTAACGTTTTAAGTGGCATTTGTGAATGTAACTCTGAGTTAAGTGCTCGATAAAGGTTTGCCAAAGTAACCCCTTGTCTATGTGGTTCTATCATGTATTGATGAATGACAGTTCTTGATGCTAGCCTTACTACTAGCCCTAAATTGCCCTGTCCCAACTTTTTTGGAGTGTGTTACAGGCCTGAAATGCAGAAACGCATGTTTATTAACAAATGAACTATATTTGACAAAACATTTTTAAAAACGGTCCTAACATTTTCCGATTTGGGGTTGTATATTCCTGGGGCAGTTGGGGGTTAAAGTCGCTGCTCAGCTCAGCTGAGAGTCATAGGTGCATAAGGGCATGTGATAAATGTGACTGTAAACAGATGAAGAGATGATTTGGCTACAGATTTGGCTATTGTGTGAATGTGTGAATAGAAATCAGCCAGCACTTCCTCTGTTTGGCTGATGAACAGGAACTGATGTGTACTGTTTTTGACACACAGTTTACACCAAGAATGTATAACCTGGCTTTTTTACACACCTAATCAAACAATAGACACTGATTACGACTAAGCTCATTTGATATTTGCTATAAGGACAGATGTTTGATCTTATCGTGCCGGTTTTTCGTGCGTTATGGCTATTTGTTGGTTGATTTCATCATAAAAATGCTGCTTGTGCCATACTATCAAGTGTTATTACCATTTATTTATTTAGTATTACATTAAGCCAGTGTTTCCCAACCACTGTGCCGCGAGAAATCATCAGGTATGCCGTGGAAGATGGCGTGGTACTCTAAGTGAGCAACATGTAGTGACAGGCAGAACAATTACATTCTCTCCCACTAGAGGGCAGTAAGATATCAGCTTTGTGTTCAACTAAACAGTCCCAGTAAATTGAGACTAGATTTATTATATTTCAGTAAATATACTTTTTGTGACATTTTTCTTTGGTGGTGTGCCTCAAAAAGGTTTGAAACCACTGCATTAAGCTATCTTTTGGACACATTTGTAAATCTATCACATCCACACCGCTGACAGCTTGGCTCCTGCATCTGTGTTCAGGTCTCAGGAGCGCTGTACTACACTAACGCGCTGGCCCTGCAGCGGATTCTCTGTGTCCCTCGATGGCTGGCAAGCTGCAGCTCTCGGCTCCTGGAGCCCATGTTCTCGGGCGCTGAACCGAGGGCGGAGGCTCCGGTGGGCATGGGCGCCACACTGGACATCCAGCGGCAGCAGCGCATGGACATGCTGGACCAACAGCTGCTGCTGTCCCAGCTTGCCCAGCTCAGGAGAAACGCCCAGCAGCCCCCGCCCCAGCAGGTACGGCTAACGGCTAATGAGCAACCACTTCACACAGTCTAAAGTCAGTCTGTAATGATGTATAGGACCCTATGGGGTTTTTTAGGTTTTTTAACATTTTTCTTTAAGAAAATGCACCCAATTAAGCAATCAATAGGAAGATGGCACCTTTGTATTTATTTATTTGTATGTACACTCAGGATGCACTGTTTCTATTGGATGGGGTTTTTTTGTTTTGTTTTTTAACACATGACCAGCCAATTCTGACTTTCTAGTGCGTCCAGAACAGAATCAGTTCTATGAGACTGATCAGCCGATCACTGGTTACAAATGATTATGTTAAAAACAGGAGAATATGTTGGTTGGGTTTTTTTTAGGATTGCAGACTATACAGCCTCGCTGACTTTAGAACTACAGTTGTAGGCTGGTTTTTGAGTGAACGCCCAACACCCTGAGAGACCTGAAGGTTCATAAACCTGTAAAATCACACACATGTGCCTCCGGTCTGGACTAAAATAATCGCAGCAAAATTGAATTAGGGGAAAAAACAGGAGGTAATTCGGTCTGTCTTTATCTCAGAGGACGAAGGAGGGAAAACCCCGACATTGCCGACAGGACAGGAATCACAGAGTAACTCCTGTATAAGAGAAGTACTGTGGTAGCCTAGCGGGTAAAGTACTGGACTTTGGACCAGAAGGTCCAGGGTTCAAATCCCACCTCTGCCAAGCTGCCACTGTTGGGTCCTTGAGCAAGGCCCTTAACCCACAATAGCTTGGATTGTAAGACTGTACCAATTGTAAGTCGCTCTGGATAAGGGCGTCTGCTAAATGCTGTAAATGTAACTGTAGAAGTAGTCCAGGACCCCATTAAATCCTAACCCTTAGAACTTTACCCCTAAGACCTTCCAACAATACATTGTTAGGCAGAATTTAAATGAACGGGACAAGATACTTTGAGATTAATGCGTTAAAATATGCAGAAATACTCAGGTTTATTACCTGCAGAGGTATTTTTCGCCCACTTTAAAATCAGCCAAATGTAAGCATGAAGCTGGCTGCACTTTTGAGCGAGATGTTATCTCCCAGTAGACTTACAGGGGAAAGCCGCACGAAAACAGACCGGCTGTTCTATACGCAAATCCAGTCAGCATGGCAACTGTTCAGATCTGTAGTTCGATATCTGTAGCTTGCACACAAACCCATGTGCACATTGTGTGTATGTATGGATTTATGTGTGTGTTTGTTTTCTATATTTCTGCATTAATCTGACCTAAAACATCATCAGATTTTCACACAAGTCCTAGTAGATCAAGAGAACCCAGTTAAACAAATGAGACAAAAATATTATACTTGCTCATTTATTTATTGAGGAAAATGATCCAATATTACATATTAGTGAGAGGCAAAAGTATGTGACCCTTTGCTTTCAGTATCTGGTGTGACCCCCCCCCTGTGCAGCAATAACTGACATAAGTAAAATTAATTTGCAATTAAGTAAAAGTCAAAATAAATGTAAAACAAGCTGCTTTTTCTGATTTGGGGTTGCATATGTTGGACATGTATTCTAGCAGAATGAGTTTTTAGGCTGATATTTTCATCTTTCATGCTTTGCACTTTGTAGGCATCTGTGTGAGCTTTTGGCTGCACGTACACACAGTGCATCGTTAGACTGTAATCCCTGTTCAGTCGCTTTAGGCTGGTGCTTCACTAGTTGCGCTCAGTCAGCAGACAGTTAAGTCGTCAGTCGCAGTTTGTAACGTGACAACCAATCAGCGAAAGCTTTGTGAGCGCAAAGGCCTAAGCATAACATGATTTAGAAACTCTGTTTGTTTCAAACCAAAAGGAAGCGAGTAGTTTCCTGTCTAAATGTGCATACAAACGCACATGTGCAGATGTCTTGTTTGTGTTTATTACTAATGACAGAGGTGAAATTTGTTAATATCTTATCGAGCGATACCTCTGAACCTCAGAAAAAGGCTGTTTTAACGTTGCTTTTAGTGGAACCCGCTTCTAACGGAGATCAGTGTTTGTGTTCCTGCGTACAGTCTAGCTCAACTAGCTTAATTTAAGCAATTCCTTGATTAATCACGTGACACCGGAGCTACAAAGCTCACAGAAATGTTCTGACAGGACAATACATAACATAGTTGTGTCCATACTGCAGGCACGTGCTACAGTAGCACTGCAAAGGCCAAGCTAGTAACAATATTAAACGTTATAGTGTGCAACCCTGTGATAAGAGTGAGCTGTTCAGACTGGTGTAAGAGTCTGACAGTCAGCTCCAGGAAGTCACAAGTTTACTAGACAGCAGTCAGACAGTTCAGTGTTAGAAACAAATCATGCATGTTGTTCCTCTTTTGTGTTTACGTTCCTAGCAGAAACCCTATAAGCTCTTCTACATTTTTGTGACTTTGTTTGAGCTCTGTAAATTGCTAATAAGCCTCCTAAGGACGTTTAACACAGTCTAGAACGACCGAGATGGGCATTGTGACCTTTTGAGATGTAGTAGCTTTGACCAGGGGTGATTTTAGGATCAGAGCTTTAGGGGCGTTGAGTGAGCACCCTAAGAAGACCCAGTAAAAAACATACGAAAGCCGTCTGGTGTTTTCCTGGAGTGCTTATTTCCTGGAGTGCTTATTTGCTAACGTTACTGAGAAGAGGCTTCTGTCTGGTCGCCCAGATTGGTGGAGTGCTGCAGTGATGGTTGACCTTCTGGAAGTTTCTCCCATCTGCACACAGGATCTTTGGAGCTCAGCCTGACTGACCATCAGGTTCTTGGTCACCTCTTACCAAGGCCCTCCTCCTCTGATTACTTAGTTTGGTGGGGCGGTCAGCACTAAGAGTCCTGGTTGTTCCAAAGGACTTCCTTTTAAGAATTATGGAGGCCACTGTGCAACTTTCAATGCAGCATTTTTTGTAGCCTTCTCCAGATATGTACCTCCACACAATAATGTCTCTGATTTCTACAGGCAGTTCTTTCCTCCTCATGGTTTGGTTTTTGCTCTGATATGCATTGTTAGCTGTGAGACCTTGTATAGACAGGCAGTGGAAGGACTGGCCACTGGGAGTACCAGACAATTCCCGGTGGGCCTTTCTGTATGTGGGCCACTGAGAGAGCTGAAAATAGAACCTGATTCAAAGGCTCTAATATTGAAACGTGCGCTGACCCACAGTATCCTACTTGCATCCACCAACCAATCACAGAAATGCCTCCTCGCTCGGGATAAACCACGAAAACGTTAGTGCAAAATGAAAGCATCAAAGAAGTGCAAATGAAAGGCTGAGAAGATGCGCAATAAAAACGATGCAGAGAAGTGCAGGAAATTGTACAACTTATTAGGCTGCTACTTGTTAGGCTATATACACACACACACACACACACACACACACACACACATATATATATATATATATATATATATACACACAGTGGTGTGGAAAAAGTGTTTGCCCCCTTCCTGATTTCCTATTTTTTTGGATGTTTGTCACACTTAAGTGTTTCGGAACATCAAACCAATTTCAATATTAGTCAAAGACAACACAAGTAAACTCAAAATGCAGTTTTTAAATGAAGGTGTTTATTACTAAGAGAGAAAAAAATCCACCCTCCATGGTCCTGTGTGAAAAAGTGATTGCCCCCTAAACCTAATAACTGGTTGGGCCACCCTTAGCAGAAATAACTGCAACCAAGCATTTGTGAGAACTTCCAGTGAGCGTTGTGGAGGAATTTTGGCCACTCATCTTTGCAGAATTGTTGTAATTCAGCCACATTGGAGGGTTTTCCAGCATGAAGGGCCTTTTTAAGGTCATGCCACAGCATCTCAATAGGATTCAGGTCAGGACTTTGACTAGGCCACTCCAAAGTCTTCATTTAGTTTTTCTTCAGCCATTCAGAGGTGGACTTGCTGGTGTGTTTTGGATCATTGTCCTGCTGCAGAACCCAAGTTCGTTTCAGCTTGAGGTCACCATCAGATGGCCGGACATTCTCCTTCAGGGTTTTTTGGTGGACAGCAGAATTCATAGTTCCATTTATCACAGCAAGTCTTCCAGGTCCTGAAGCAGCAGAACAGCCCCAGACCATCACACTACCACCACCATATGTTACTGTTGCTGTAATGTTCTGTTTCTGAAATGCTGTGTTACTTTTACACCAGATGTAATGGGACACACCCTTCCAAAGAGTTCAACGTTTGTCTCATCAGTCCAGAGAATGTTTTCCGAAAAGTCTGGGGATCATCAAGATGTGTTCCTGGAAAACTGCAATGAGCTTTAATGCTCTTTTTTTGCTCAGCAGTGGTTTTCGTCTTGGAACTCTGCCATGCAGGTCATTTTTGCCAGTCTCTTTCTTGTGGTGGAGGCATGAACACTGACCTTAACTGAGCCAAGTGAGACCTGCAGTTCTTTGGATGTTGATGTGGGGTCTTTTGTGACCTCTTGGATGAGTCGTCGCTGCGCTCTTGGGGTAATTTTGGTCGGCCGGCCACTACTGGGAAGGTTCACCACTGTTCCATGTCTTCCCCATTTGTGGATAATGGCTCTCACTGTGGTTCGCTGGAGTCCCAAAACTTTAGAAATGGCTTTATAACCCTTTCCAGACTGATAGATCTCAATTACTTTTTATCAATTGTTCCTGAATTTCTTTGGATCTCGGCATGATGTGTAGCTTTTAAGGATCTTTTGGTGTCCTTCACTTTGTCAGGCAGGTCCTATGTAAGTGATGTCCTGATTGAGAACAGGTGTGGCAATAATCAGGCCTGGGTGTGGCTAGAGACAGTGAACTCAGGTGTGATAAATCATAGTTATGTTTTAACAAGGGAGGGCAATCACTTTTTCACACAGGGCAATGTAGGTTTGGATTTTTCTTTTGGCCCTTATAAAAAAAACCTTCATTTAAAAACTGCATTTTGTGTTTACTTGTGTTGTCTTTGACTAATATTTAAATTGGCTTGATGTTCCGAAGTGCTTAAGTGTGATAAACATGCAAAAAAATAGGAAATCAGGAAGGGGGTAAACACTTTTTCACACCACTGTATAATATGTATATATTTTTTTCTGAATTAATCTTTTGGTATATTTTAGGAGGCTTCTTTGGAGTTCTTCTTTTATTTCTTTTCTGTCCAGGTGATCCCATACTGCATGTTTCCCTGTATTTTCAGTTTGTGTCTTAATAAAGAGTTTGGAAAATAATTATATATGGACATTATATCATTGCTAAAACAAGAAATCTAATGGTGGCCTAAGACTTTTGCACAGTACTGTACATCATTGGTCTCATAGGTTCATTATCATTATTATTAAGGTTATTAACCTACTTAACACGTTTTTCAAATATGAATCCGTTTGTGAGCGCTTCGTTTTCTTCCGAAACAGGGCGGACTGCTGAACCGACTCTTTCCGGGTTTGCGACACAGAGGTCAGATGCGTCCACACACACAGCCACACACAGCGGACGCTCCTGTGGCTGAGGAACAGGTGAGGAACCAATCCCAGTGACACCAAACATATGTTTGCGAGTCAGTGTTTGTTGTTATTAACAGTATCAGTAAACAAAATCGTTTAGTCCAGACCCATATTTGAGTCACCTATCAGCCAAATGTGATGCCAGCAAAGTCTATGTGATGTAGTTTTTGGGTGTCCAGATATTTTTCTCTATACGATGTAGCTTTTGGTTATGCAGATACTTTTGTCTATATGATGTAGTTATTGGGTATGCAGATACTTTTGACTACAGTAAATGATGTAGTTTTGAGGTGTCCAGATACTTCTGTCTATGATGTAGTTTTTGGGTGTGCAGACGATGTAAACGATTTTGGGCGATTCCTTATAATAGCGTCTGTATAAACGATAAAAGTTAAATAGCTATCAATAACAGTTAACTGCTTGTACGTGCTGTTTTTTATAAAATTTACATTCATGTCATTTTATCAGACACTTATCCAGAGCGACTTACAACTGATACAGACTTATCTGAGCAGTTGTGCATTAAGGGCCTTGTTCAAGGACCCAACAGTGGCAGCTTGGCAGAGGTGGGATTTGAACCCTGGACCTGGTCCAAGGTCCAGTATCTTAACCACTAGGCTACTGCAGTCCCTGTAACATTAGATATTTCATTAGGTTACATTGGTTATAAGAGCTGGAATGATTATAGCGATCCACTTTCACGTTATTAGTTTGCTGCTTAGTCATGGTGGCTTAACACTAAGGGATCATTAGATAAAGCGCTAACGCTTGGTAGTAGCCTAGCTGATAAACAGACAGATAAAGATCCTGTCTGCTTTACATGATTAGCGGTCACACGGTTGAGTTGCCTGCAGAGATTGCTTGTGTGAGATGTTTAACCCCAAGGCCGAGACCGCAAGTGATAAATACTTTTTTCATAAATTTATTACAAGCCCTGTGAAAATGTGAACCATGTGAAGTCAAGAATCATCATTTTGGAATCACTAAGATGAGCAAAAGCCAAAACCTGGTTGTCAAGCAGCTCATTGTAGGCATTGTGGTTCAAATTTACTGTGAATTCAACCCGTTTCTACATCGATTAAAACCCCTAGAACATCACAGAACCTCCTACAGGTGCAGCCACACCTTGCCTTCAGTCCTCATTGAAGGCTTCCTGAGGTTTTAGATGATCATAACGCCTAGGACCATCAACATACAGGCAGAAACCAGATTCAAACCAGAACACGTTTCCAGTCATGTCCGATTTGTGTCTTTTGCCCACTGGAACTTTGTGAGCAGAAGTGGACAAAGCCCTCGTGTGCGCCACTCTGTTCTCACGAAACAGAAAAAACAACCCGTTCTGACTCAATTGTTGAACAGCCGTTAAATCATGACGTGAATAGCGCCCCCTGGCTCCTACAGCGTGCATCGTATAAAGGAACATCACACATGTAAATGCATTTTACTGGAATACTGAAGCCTAGAAAGCTGTATTTGCTAAGTGGTTAGCGCCTCCTAGCTCCGTCAGAGAGCTTCTTTCCCTCAATGGTTGTTTAGCTTATATGCCGACTTTTGAAAATGGAAAAATGGACTCCAATGTACATTTAACATACTCCCAATATAATATTTAAATCCAAAATGTATTGGTTCGTGTCAGCCAACATCCAATACGGTTTTAGAATCGTACTATTAGATGAATCAGCTTCTCTCTTCAGTGTGCCCTTGAAAGCCAGACATCTTGTGAAGTTCAGCTCTTCTGGATAAATAAAGGAGATAAACATATTTAGATTGGTGGATTTGCTTTTTCTATTTAAAAAAATGAATCTGAGTAAATGCTTTCGTTCCGTCCAGGTGGCTAGGCTGATGGAGATGGGTTTCTCTAGAGTGGACGCTCAGGAAGCACTGAGAGCGTCCAACAACGACATCAACATGGCCACCAACTTCCTGCTCCAGCACTGAGGCTGAGTGTGAGGGGCAGATGGGGGAGCAGAGGGAACTACAGCTGCAAAGAGACCAGAGGACTGATGTCGATTTCTCAGGAGCCTGGGGTGTCCCACTCCTACTGCTCTCTGACTGGAAGGTATGGAGCTGAGGTCGCTGCTGGCTGCCAGATTTCAGCAGAATAGAGCCAAGATGGTACCAAGGGCTCCACGCTTCATCTCAGGGCTTGTGTTGTCATCCCTGCACACCCATCGACACTGCACAGCAGCAAGCCCAAGTCGCGGTGTCGCTAAACCATGATCTAATAGCAACGTGATTGATCTTTTAAGGAGGGGCAGAGTCTGACAGTCTAGTCTTGGACTAATGGTTAATAAGCTATTCTCTAATAAGACATCCTTTGTGTAAAGTTTTGTTTCTGTCTCGGTCTGTGGCATTACCAGTGCAAAGAATTAGACTGAAGTTTCAGTTTGGTGTAATCTTTAAATTTGTTAATTTACCTGAATATTAGCCGATTCCACTGCCAAATCAGCATTATCACGGTCTGCAGTAAGGATTTAATAAATCTTTGGACTGAAGTAGCTACAGAAGATATACAATATAACTGATTATAATACACTTTGGACAGATGCTGCTTCGTCTACTTGTAACAACAAACTCATCTGTGGCATGGTACAAATCATAGTTGTTTGTGTGATGCCCGTGTAAGTGTAATAGTGTCAGAAACCTTGATGAAAAATGCAGGTTGAGAACAGACTTCCAGATTTCACCAGATGAGAAATGTACACCGATAAAGGGCTATTTATACTCTAACCAAAAAAAAACCCATCGATAATGAGTTGTTGGAACCTTTTGTGTGTGAATGTAATGATGCTATATGTAAGTGATTACAGTATCAGACAGAAAGGACACATTAAATGGGGAAAACTACAGTTGAAAGGAGGCTCTAGTACCCTGTTGGGCCGCCTCTAGCCTGCATACAAGATGAGATACTATTGAACATGGAGGCATACAGGTTCCGTACGGTCCACAGAATTTTGCAGCTAGGGCTGTAGATTCTCTGCACCTGCAGACCGCTGAAGCTGGCGTCCCAGCTGGTCCAACAAATGCTCGATTGGCGATAAATCTGGCAACCTGTGTGCAATCTGAAGTGTTGCAATCTGGCGGAGACTTTCCTGGAAAACCCTTGCTGTGGGTGGGCGAGCATTATCCTGCTGAAAAATGCCCCTTCTCAGCCCTGGCATGAGAGATAACAGGTGGACACAGGATGTCCTGCACATATCGCTGAGTTGTCAGTGTCCCTGGTATCACTAGTAGGGGTGATCGACTGTCGTATGTTGTGGCTACTCAGATTATCATACCAGCAGTTGGGGCAGTGCGTTGCTCCACAGCAAAGGTAGGATTGAAGCTCACCACGAGACCTCCATACTCGAGCCTCACCATCATTGGACCTGGATTCCTGAGTAAAGACGATACGGTTTCAGTCTGTAGCAGTCCAGGTTTCTTGTTCAGGACACCAATGCAAACGAAGGTGATCCGGGCAGAGACGGGAGTGTAGTGAAGGTGCCACCTGTGTGTGGTTGGAGGACAATGAAACTGTGGGAGCTGCTCGTGCTCATCGGTGGATCAAACGATCCTCTGTGCTGGTGGTCTTTCTGGGCCGGCCAAAGCCTGTTCAATGTGTGTGTGCACCCTCATGAAACCAACACCTCCTAACAGCTAGGTCAATGAGTATATATACTTTAGCAGTATGCCTTCTCTCATAATGTCCCAGCTTTATTATTTGCACCCATTAACATTTGATGAATGCCCTAACTGGGCATTCATCAAAGTCGGTAAGACGACCAAAGCAGTACTCCAGCAGATCGAAGAGAGGAGAAGGAAAATGGCTGTTTTAAGTGTAAACCAGTGGTGATTCCATATATGGCAGGAAGTCAGATTTATTTCTATAGCGCTTTTTACAATGGAGCATTGTCTCAAAGCAACTTTACAAGTTTAGATTATCTTCTAATAACTACGTCCAATCCCAAACTGAGCAAGCCTAGGGCGACAGTGGCAAGGAAAAACTCTCTAAGGTTATGAGGAAGAAACCTTGGGAGGACCAAGACTACAAAAGGGACCCAACCTCCTTGGGCGGCATAGATGATATATCTAAGAATGAAACTAAAGTCATGGAGTCATACTTCAAATAAAATGTGAAATATGCACATTGGCATTAAGTAGTCTGATACACAGCAGCAGGAAGGGCAGAACAATTGAGGCGCCTATTTTCTAAACACCACACCCCGGTTGCTTTCAAACCCCAAAACACACTATAACAGTAACTGGCCCAGCCTGATTACTGGGGATGACGTAGTGTATGCTGTCAAGTGTTGGGAGAAATGTCGGGGAATTGTGCATTGGGGAAACTAAACAGCTGCTTGTACAGCCATCTACAGACCAGTCACCTGTCTTTCAAGGAAGAAGAGATACACTTCCTTGACAGGTAAGTAAGCTGGTTTGAACAGGGAGTCAAAGAGGCCATCTATGTGAAGACAGTACAAGCATCACTGAACCGAGGGCATCTTACAGTGCCATGATTGCAGCTGTTTCCTAATCCTATGTGAATAACAGTTTGTATATGAAACTGATCGCCATCTCCATTGTTATTTAATGGTGCTGGTGTCAGTCGTTATGCAATTTCAAATTTCAAACTAGCTCAGACTGAAAAAGCCACTTGGATGAGTGATGAAACGGTTCTCCCTTGTGATTCAACTTTTGGGATTTGTCATCTGTGTTTTCTCTACTCATGCTGTGTTCTCCAGGTGATTCATAGGAGATACTGGGAAGACAATAGATTTTTTAGATATAGGTGGCTTAGCAGAGCCTACGTTTCTGAATCACTCCAATTTGCAGACATATCTGGGTTCTCTATATATCAACATGGGATACTGTGTATCATGGGAATACATACCCTTTTTGTTCTAATCAATAAACCAAGCCACATTCTCTATTTATTTATTCATTCAGTTCCTCATTTCACCCCTGCTTTATCCTGGTCTGATTTTTACGAGAGGGGTTCAGAGCCTAGCCTGGAATTCATGGGATGCAAGCAAACACCTACCCTGGAGTCAAATCCAGCCTTTCCTCGGACATGGCTTATTAGACGCCTGACCTGACTGGAAAGCAATGCCAGGACTCGAACCTGGTTCACTGCAGTGTCTGGCTCTTGATTTGCTGCTGCTCTACTACAGTCAATCAATCTGTCAATCTACGAAGGAGCTTGTCTTTGGGGTGCATTTATTTAAGCCCTTCTTTAGGAAATAAATGGTACAATCCTGGAGAGAACATACTGCTTGACTGGGGCTTAATTATTAGCCCTATATTTGTCCTTTCCTACAAGGTACTTTGACTCACTTGGTTATACCTTGCGCTCCAAAACCCAGTGTTTCTTACATTTACTTTGACTTTTATTTCATTGCAGACAGTAGGAACCTGAGATGTTACATGTTTTTGTCTGGTCAACATCATTTCATTTGTTAATAAACATCCATTCCTGCATTTCAGGCCTGCAACCCATTCCAAAAGAGTCGGTACCGTGGCAGTTTAGGGCTACTAATGAGGTAAAAAATTATGACATGATCATATTTCAAACATTTACATTTATGTCATTTAGCAGACGCCCTTATCCAGAGCGTCTTACAACTTATACAGTCTTACAATCCAAGCATTTGTGGGTTAAGGGACTTGCTCAAGGGCCCAACAGTGGCAGCTTAGTAGAGGTGGGATTTGAACCCTGGACCTTCTGCTCCAGAGTCCAGTACCTTAACCACTAGGCTACCACAGTCACAAACAAGTGATTGTAATGGTGCAAAAGCAGTATCTACGAATGGCTGAGTCTTCAAGGAGCAAAGATGGCCAAAGGATCTTGAAATGTTTTCCAGGGAATACCATGCACTTTTCAATGAGACAATGCAAAACCACAACCTGCACACATTCCAAAGGCATGGCTGCAGTTGAAGAGGGTACAGATACTGAACTGGCCCCAATAGAAAATGTGTGAAGATTTTGAAACGAAAAATGTGACGACATACTGTTGCCCATCTTAAGATGAAGGAGAAATGGGACCAGAGAACACCTGAACCACATCATCGCCTAGTATCCTCAGTGCCAGAACACCTTTAAGTGTTTGAGAAGTAATGGCAACGTTACAAGGTGGTAAAAACTTTACTGTCCCAACTTTTTTGGAATGTGTTACAGGCCTGAACAAAGCTGACCAGAGAAAACGTGAAATATTTTGGGTTCATACTGTCTGCAATGAATGAAAAGTCAATGTGTTTATTCAGATTTGGGGTTTGTAATCAAATCCAGTGCTGTCAGGTTGATGTGGACTCATGCCGCTCCGTGACTTCATTCACTATTGTGTAGCTTTTGTCATATTGTTGTCATTGTTACAGCAATGTGATTCTCCACCAGTGACACCGACCCATACCGCTACATAGTAGTTTAGACACTTTGCACATAGTGTTTTATTTGAATCAACAATATTAATTGAAATGCAGTATTAAAACCTTTAGTACAGTTCTGTACTGTACAATACAGTCATTCATTGAACTCAGACATTAAGGTGAATGGGTGTTGATGCTGAAAGCACATACCTGTATATATTTTTATTTCTTGTTTTACACTTTATCCTGGTCAGAACCTATTCCGGTTCACAGCACGAGCATCGAGCACAGGTGAATGGTTAGTCCTCATGGGATGCCTGCCCATCACTCAGGGCTCAGTGCTGAGGAACTCTCCCCATCCAGGTCCCAATCAGCAACAACCAGGTATGAGTTCGAACCAGGCGGAAGACACCACCGGGTTTCCATAGTGGGTGGCTGATGAAATACCATGACACCACCCAAGTGCATCACTTTATATATCACTGTATTAGTGATATATTATTTTCCCCACACTCATTGCTAACATGTTTGTAATATGAATCATATAGGTATGGAATCTTTCCACCTCTGATAAGTTAGTTCAACTTTCTGCTCAGTCCTAAAACAAAGTTCATCAAGAAATGGTTCAGCTTTGATGGAGAACTTGGCTGGCTTTTGCAGTTCCATGGCTTTAACTCCATTAGACAACTTTGAGGTAAATACCAAGAGTGGGTGGGTGGGTGGATAGATAGATATAGGCCTACTACACTCTCTATCTCTCTCTCTCTCTCTTTCTCTCTCTCTCTCTTTCTCTCTCTCTCTCTCTCTCTCTCTCTCTCATATATACAGTGGGGCAAAAAAGTATTTAGTCAGCCACTGATTGTGTAAGTTCTTCTCTTAGAAAGATGAGAGTGGTGTGTTTGGGATCATTGTCCTGCTGGAAGACCCAGCCACGTTCTATCTTCAATGCTCTAACTGATGGAAGGAGGTTTTGGCTCCTTTCATGGCCCCATTCATTCTTCCCTTAACACGTACGTATCAGTCGTCCTGTCCCCTCTGCAGAAACACAGCCCCAAGGCATGATGTTTTCACCCCCATGCTTCACAGTAGGTATGGTGTTCTTGGGTTGCAACTCGGCATTCTTCTTCCTCCAAACACGGCGAGTTGAGTTTTTACCAAAAAGTTCTATTTTGGTTTCATCTGACCACATGATATTCTCCCAATCCTCTTTTGGATCATCCATATGCTCTCTGGCAAACTTCAGACGGGCCTGGACATGCACTGGCTTAAGCAGGGGGCACGCCTGGCACTGCAGGATCTGAGTCCCTCTCGGCGTAGTGTGTTACTGATGGTAGCCTTTGTTACTTTGGTCCCAGCTCTCTGCAGGTCATTCATCAGGTCCCTCCGTGTAGTCCTGGGATTTTTGCTCACCATTCTCATGATCATTTTGACCCCACGGGATGAGATCTTGAGTGAAACCCCAGCTTGAGGGAGATTATCAATGGTCTTGTATGGTCTTCCATTTTTCTTACAATTGCTCCCCACAGTTGATTTATTCACCACCAACCTGCTTGCATCCTATTGTAGATTCACTCTTCCCAGCCTGCTGCAGGGTCTACAATTCTTCCTGGTGTCCTTCAACAGCTCTTTGGTCTTGGCCATGGTTGAGTTTGGAGTTCTGACTGTTTGATGCCTACACACACCACACACACACACACACTACACACACACACAGTGTTGTGTGTGTGTGTGTGTGTGTGTGTGTAGGTTTAGGACCTTGCTCCAAGGGCTCCCTGGACATTAATAGTCAAAGTCCAATTTATTTCTATAGCGCTTTTTACAACAGAGCATTGTCTCAAAGACAGCTTTATACAAAAAAGGCCCTAACTGAGCAAGCCTGGGGAACAGTGACAAGGAAAAAACTTCCTAAAATTTTATAAGGGAAGACCCTTCAGAACCAAGTCTCAAAAATGGTACCCAAGCTCCAGCTCCTAGGGCTTAGCCTAGAAGATGATATAAATAAGAATTTAAACCAAGTTGTCTAATTAAATTAAGTTTTAGTCACAGTTCAAATAAACCAGAAGATAAGCATAAAAATAAGACAGATAAAACATATTTCAAGAAAAAATAAATAAAATACAATTAAATATAATATTACATAGACAATAATATATTTTAAAAAAACAATATGATGAAGAGTATAATGAAATAGAGGAATATACCTTTAAAACTAGAGAAAGAGAACGAAAATGGAGGAGGAGATGAAGCACGAAAACTTGAATACGGAAGCAGCAAGCACCACCGGCGATTTTTAAGGAAGCCATTGGAAAAAGCAGGAAAGGGAGAAAAAACCAGGGAATAAGATACCACGGGGGGGAGGGAATCCGAGCGGGGGTCCGGGAGGTCCAACTTGTGGATGGTGTGTGGGGAGTGGGAGCGGGGGATCCCCCCTCCTTTATGGTCTAACGAATTGTATACGGACTCTCGTCGGTCCACTGTCCTTCTTCTTTCCTCAGTCGCACCGGTGACCTTCTAATTTCCTCTCTTCCCTTTTGCCTCGCTCATACCTCTTCCTCCTTCCTCCACCCTTTTTCCCTGCCCCCGTTACCATCCCTAGTTTACGGATCCTTACACGGTACCCATTATGTGCGCCCCGAGGCACTGCTGTGTCTCGGGTCTGGGTAGGGGAACGGGAACTCCTCGGCCCCCGCCCCGAGTGTACCTAAGAGCAGCTGACTCCCGCCCCTCATCCTGCCGACACCCCCGCGGATATATATTCTCCCCATTGGCGCCCCTCGGTTGCACCCTGGCTAGGAGTGGCTGTCATATGTATCTCTCCCGCGCGCCTGGCGGAAGGGCGGAACCATCACCCTAGTAGGCCGAGGGGTGATATAACGCCCAAGACCCAGTTACCGTGAAAGGGTCCCACCTTACGCTGAGGGCCAGGAGTTGTCAGAAGAAAAGAATCAACCACCAGAGGAAAAATTTCTTAACACCTCCATTTAGCCATCGTCCGCCTTATTTATATCATGCGGTGCAGGGCGGTAAGGATGGACGGACTACCCCATGAAAACACCGCGGAAGTTAACTAAAGCCCACTGGGACGGGGAGCAAGCGGCACTTCATCTAACCCTCCTGTCCCTTGGCATGGACCGACAAACGGAGCCGTCCGGTTGGCGCATCAACGTCGGAAACATCCCCCACGTCAAGAAGTTCGGCAAAATAGACCCACGCCGGACCCTCGTTTGGGATTTTTCCTCACCTCCACTCCATGGTTATGATACCTTCATAGGGAAAGGCGGTTTAGACGGGTCGCAAGCACGGGACTAAAGCGGTTCCCTCCCTATCATCGTCTTTTGACCCAACAGCTCGGCTGTAAATGTAAATGTTAAAACGATGCAAGACACCGTGTGAGTGGAGTGGAAATGGAACAGGAAGAACCTCTTAGTTGATTAAACTGGAACGCCACGGTTACTGGAAAAAGAGCTTGGAGAGGAACACAGAATATGTAGTTGGTTTTTGTTAAGGGCACAGGTCGAGTCTATAAGAAAGACATTTGTACCACAAGGACCAAGTGGAGCATATATGACTCCAGTGGAGTAGCACTAACTATAACAGCATACGAAAAAAAAAAAGGAAGAAGAACCAGAAAGTAACACAGCCAAGTTGCCTGAGCCAACACTGTCCCCCTAAATTGGCAAATTTGAAAGTAAAGTATGATAAATGACTGTAACTGTTTTGGTGTTTGTTATTGTACTAAAAGGAACAGCAAAGCTGCTCATGTTTCTTGATATGCACAGGGAAAAAAAAAGATGTGTGTACATTACCCCAAAGTGTGACACAGTGGAAGAGAAAACATGGGAAGGACCAAACACCAGCGCCCCCACCCCCACTCTCCCCCCCCCCCACCCCACCCCACCCCCTCTCCGCCCCCCGGTTTCGCGCACATTGACCCACAAACCTCTTTATTTCACGTAGGATGTTCCACGGTGACTAAAAAACCATTTTTAATGGCACAGAGATAAGAGAAAGTGACGCAGCGATGTTATGCAAGAGGACAGCACGTCTTTCTCAGTCCTAAGAGTGCAGTTACGATGACTTATCTGTATAATCATGAGCAGAAAGCAAGCGAGTGACTGAGGATTCTCTTACAAATTGAATCCAACACTCTGTCTATTTAAAAGTAGTGGGTTGATGATAGTATCTTTAACCTGGATTAAAGATAATGTGAAACAAAACTGTTAATATTAGGCTAAGTATTTATAAATGTATAATTGTGAGAAGTATGAAAGACATTACTTAAACTAATCCAATTTAAAAAAGGGGGTGATGGGGGCACACCCCTGGTTTGTGTCCTGTGACCCAGCCTCCGAGCCTTGAGATAGATAACAAGAAACCCAAGTAAACAAAAGTTGATTTAAAAAATATTATATTTGGTCATTTATTTCATTGTGGAAAAATCTAGACCTTGATGCTACCACCACCATGTTTCACAGATGGGATGAGGTTTCTTATGCTGATGAAATGCAGCGTTCCTTTCTCCAGGACATAACACATCTCATTTAAACTAAAAAGTTCTTATTTTTTGCTGGACAGTCCCCCCAAATGTTTTTCCAATAGCCTTCTGGCTTCTTCCTTGAGCCACATGATGGGCAGGAATGTTAGTTTTGGAGAGAAATACCTTTCTCCTCACAACCCTTTCTTGCACACCCTTGGTGTTCCGTGTTCTTCTCTGATGGTGGACTCATGAATGTTACCATTAAGAAATGTTTTAGAGAGGGGGCTTTTGTTGCTTAGAAGTTAACCCTGGGTTTCACTGTGGACCTTGATAACTATTTACACACCTTGCTTTGGAGTTGATCTTTGTCGGTCAAAATGAGTAACAATGGTTTTGAATTTTTCTCCATTTGACACAATCTGCCCGATTGTGGATTAGTGGAGTTCAAAACGTTTTTGGACGTTTTGATGATTTCATGAAATTAATCATATGATTGAAACGCTGCCCCCTTGTGGTCAGCTGTGTGTTGGCTCTTTTTTTTAGAAGTAAAATTAGCTTCTGTAAATAAACCAGCCGCTAGATTGTCAGGCAGGGTATTTCTAGTGCCTGGTGCTCGCGCCTCGCTGATAGCCCCCCACACCCACAGGGTGGTGGTGAAGGCCAGACTAGCAAGTGGACTTGACACCCGTGTGTGTAGACAGAGAAGCGAGGGATGGAAGAGCGACCCGGATAAAAAAACAAGGTACACAGCGGAAAATTGGACTACTGTTTGCCGCTGGAAAGACGAGGAGGAGGGTAGGCGTGTGGGTGAGGAGACAGAAAGAACTCCAGGAGCGGCCAGAATATAGCACTGAGGGTAGCAACCCTAAATGTAGGGACGATGACAGGGAAAGGAGAGAGCTGAGCTTGATATGATGGCAGAGGAGAAAGGTCGATGTTTGTGTGTGTGCAGGAGACAAAGTGGAAGGGTAGCAAGGCTCGATGCATTGGTGCCGGGTTTTTAAACTGTTCTACCATGGTGTGGATAGGAAAGAAGAAATGGAGATGGTGTTGGTCCTGAAGGAGGGGACTATGTAAAGAATGTCGTTGAGGTGAAAAGGGTCAAGGGCTCAGATAGGATAATATGTCTGAAGCTGGAAATTGAGGGTGTAATGGTGAATGTTGGTTAGTGGCTTATGCACCACAAGTTGGCTGTGAATTAGAGGAGAAAAGAGAGATTATTCCCTGGGGGGGACGTTAGATGAAGTGGTTGAGGAGCATTTCCCAGGGAGGAGAGAGGACTGGTGATTGGTGCAGATTTCAATGGTCATGTTGGTGAAGGTTAATAAAGGAGATGAGGATGTGATGGGCAGGTTTGGTTTTAAGGATAGGAACCTAGAAGGACAGATGGTGGTGGATTTTGCAAAAGAGGATGGAAATGGCTGTGGTTAAACACATATTTCCAAAAGGAGGAGGAGCATAGGGTGACTTATAAAGAGTGGAGGGAAGGAGGAGCACCACAGAGGTAGACTACATCCTATGTAGAAGAGGTTGCTTAAAAAGAGATTGGTGATTGTAAGGGTAGTGGCAGGGGAGAGTGTAGCTAGGCAGCATCGCATGGTGGTGTGTTAGAATGGCTCTGGTTGGTTAGGAAGAGAAGAGGACAAAGGCAGGAGCAGAGGACCAAATGGTGGAAGTTGAGAAAGGAAGAAAGACTGTTTGTAAGGAGTTCAGAGAGGAGCTAGAGAGAGAAAGCTTTGGGTGATAGGGAAAGAGCTCCCAGATGACTGGGGTAGTAGCAGCAACAGTGATTAGAGACAGACAGGTAGAAAGGTACTGGGTGTTGTTTCCCTTCTGGACAGGCGAAGGATGAAAAGGAAAAACCTGGTGGTGGAACGAGGACGAGGGAAGTGCAGGAGGGGTTATGCAGGGAAAGAGGTCATCAAAAGAAGAAATGGGACAGGGACAGGACAAAAGAGAGAGTAGGAAGGAGTATACAAGGAGATGCGGCAAAGGGCAAAGAGGGAGGTTGGTAGCAAAGGCCCAAGCAGAAGGCCTACGATGAGTTCTATGAAAGGTTAGACAGTAGGGAAGGAGAGAAGGAGTTGTATCTGCTGGCGAGACAGAGAGAGATCGAGCTGGAAAGGATGGATTTGAAGCATGTCAGGGTGAGCAAGGATAAAAAAAATGGAAGGGTACTTGTCAGGTGAGGAGAAGAAGTGAGGGAAAAAGATGGAAGGAGTATTTTGAGGAGTGTGATGGAATGTAGAAAAATGAAAGGGAAAAGAAGGCTGGATGGTTTGTAGAAATTGTGTGGAAACAGGAATGTTGTAGCAAATGATTAGCGAGGAGCAAGAAGCAAAGGAAGGAGGAAAACCTTTGAAATGGGATGAAGAACGGAACGGCAGTGGGGACTGGATGATGGACATACCGGTTGAGGGTATGGAAAAGTCTAGGAGAGCTGGGAGTGGTGTTTTTGACTAGATTATTCAATGGAATTCTGTGTGAATGAGAGTATGCCGGAGGAAGGGAAGGAATGGAGGAGGAAACGTTTACTTGTACCGATATTTAAGCAGAAGGGTGATGTTACAGAGGTTGTGGCTCTTACAGGGGCATAAAGTGATGGAGCCACACAATGAAGATTTGGGAGAGAGTTGTGGAAGCTAGGCTCAGACAGGAGGGGTGACCAGTGTGTGAACAAACAGTACGGTTTCATGCCAAGGAAGAGCACCATGGATGCGATTTTTGCTTTGAGGAGACTGCTGATGGAGAAGTATAGAGATGGTCAGAAAGAGAGCTACATTGCGTCTTTGTGGATTTGGAGGGGGAAGCTTATGGACAGGGTGCCCAGGGAGGAACTGTGGTGGTGTATGAGGAAATCTCGAGTGGCTGAAAAAGTACGTTAGATTAGTGCAGGACATGTATGAGAAACAGCGTGGACAGCGGTGAGATGTGCTGTAGGAGTGACAGATAGCTTCAAGGTAGAGGTGGGACTGCATCAAGGATCTGCCCCCTGAGTCCCTTCTTATTTGCTCTGGTGATGGACAGACTAACAGATGAGGTCAGACAGGAATCGCCGTGGACTATGATGTTTGCAGACGACATTGTGATCTGTAGTGAGAACAGGGAGCAGGTAGAAGAGAACTTGGAGAGGTGGAGGTATAATCTGGAAAACGGAGAGGAAAGAAAGAAAAACTGTTAGTAAGACAGGACAGAATACATGTGTGTAAATGAAAGGGAGGCAGGTGGAACAGTCAGGCTATAGGGATCAGTGGTCACAAAGGTCCAGGAGTTCAGGGTACTTGGGATCAAACTGTCCAAGGAAATGGGGAGTGTGGAAAGGGAGGTGAAGAAGAGAGTACAGGCAGGATGGAGTGGGTGGAGAAGAGTGTCAGGAGTGCTGTGTGACAAACGGGTCGCAGCAAAAGTGAGAGGAAAAGATTTATAAGAGGTAGTAGTGAGACCAGCCGTTGTTGTATGGCTTAGAGACAGTGGCACTGACAAAGAGACCAGGAAGCAGAGCTGGAGGTTGGCAGAAATTAAGATGTTGAGGTTCTCTTTAGGAGTGTCTAGGGTGGACAGGAATTAGGAATGAGATCATCAGAGGGACAGCACAGGTTGGAAAATTGGGAGACAAAATTCGAGAGGGAAGACTGAGATGGTTTGGACATGTGCAGAGGAGGGATAGTGGATATATTGGTAGGAGGATGTTGGAGATGGAGCTGCCAGGCAAGAGACGGAGAGGATGGTTGTGGTAAATGAAGAAATGCAGGGAGTTGGGGTGAGAGTAGAGGACGTGGAGGACAGGGTGAGGTGGAAATGTTTAACTCGCTGTGGTGACCCCTGATAAAGGGAGAAACCGAAAGAAGAAGAAGAAGAAGAAGAAATTAGCTTCTGTAATATATTAAAATCTATACATTAAACCTAATTCTCATTTACCATGTTTCCAAACATCCAAATTCTTTTAAGATCGTAAGATCCTGGATTATTGGATGAAAACTGGATTATTGTGTTTTGGAGCGCCTTTAATGAGGAAGCACTGCCACCTTGTGGCCACTTATGAGTGTTATCGGTGTAGAGAAATCGTGAAATAATTTAAAACTATCAATTTAAGGTATATAGCTCCATACTAACAGCACTGAGGGCATGAAACCCATACAACCGACAATGTATGTAGCTAGAATAGCCAATATTTAAGAGGAGTGTCCAAATAGCCATGAGCATGTGTATTTTTCAACTGTCCCTCATTAGCTCCCTCTTGTGTTGGTTGTAGTTTCACAATGGTACTAAATGGCAGCACGAGTCAAGCGAAAATACATTTTTGAAATTCCACCCGTATTCAGACAATTCCCGCTTTCTGTTTACGGATTGGCTCAACTTGGAAAAAAAATATCCAATCTACGGGCCGCTTTTAAGCGCTTTTAAGTAAAAGCAGGGCGATGATTGGATGTCATAATGGTTAACCAATCAGCGTGTACGAGGCGGGACTTGTCTGGAAATGGGTGTTACAAAACTCCGAGCTTTCCGCTTTCTTTGGAGCAATATCGCACGGTGTAGCCTGGCTGTTTGTTTGCTCTGTTAAACGGTAATAAAGTCATGAGCGACAACGAGAAGGACTTTGTCGAGCGGGTATGTGATGTATGTTATTTACTGAGTTATTTTTTGTAGATCTTGTCGAACAGTGTTGTATTCGTGTTCAATTTAAACCTAATGTTTCGTGTTAGCATTAGCTGTGTAGCATAGCTAGCTGGATCATTAAGCATTTAGCATAGAGAGTCTCAGTGCTTTCTATATGTAAGATGTTTTAGTTTTGCACAATTTCTATTAAAATCGTTTTCTGTAGTGGTTTATGTAACGCAATTTATATTATTATTTAATAATGTAATTATATATTTAATAATTTATTAGCTCGCTTAGCTAGCCGCCGAGACTCGACAAACGTGGAAGCGTTTAACGGTTAAATCGAGTC
Source organism: Ancistrus triradiatus (assembly GCA_025084515.1). Lineage (NCBI taxonomy): Eukaryota > Metazoa > Chordata > Actinopteri > Siluriformes > Loricariidae > Ancistrus > Ancistrus triradiatus. The sequence continues at coordinate 149,177 of JAJAGP010001595.1, read as the reverse complement.
GTTCTTATTTGATTAACGATACGAAATTTTCACATTCTCCCTTTTGTACTAACAGGTTAACATATCGGTATTTATTTATAATTATTTTGCATTCTATAACTTGTTCATGGTTCTTAACCGAACTCTTCTCGTGGCTGTATCCCAAACGGTCATTTCAAAACGTTTAAGAAACGTAGTGCACTACGCAGAGTGTGAACCGTATTTGTTGCATACCCTAGTTAGGGAGCCTAGGTAGGGAACCGGTAGTGGTTTGGTATTCTTTCCACAAATGTTGTATTTTAACCGCGCTAGAGGAACGGATTTGCGTGTAAAGTCAAATATGGCCACTTTTGTTAAATATACCTTTCAAGATGGGACTCTTGTCTTCAAAACGGCCATTCTTCGTGGCATAGATTCAACAAGGTGCTGCAAAACGTTCCTCTGTGCTTTTAGACCAGCCCGTTTAGCAGCAGCAACCATACCATGTTCAAAGTCACTTAAATAACCTTTCTTCCCCATTCTGTTGCTCGATTTGAACATCAGCAGGTCGGCTTGCCCACGTATACATGCCTGAATGTACCGAGTTGTGTATGTGTATGGACCAGAGCTTCTCAGAATCCGAAAATGATGCTTTACCATCTCTGGCTCCCTGGGAATGGCCTTGGAGAGACGAGGAGCTCTGGCACTTGAGAGACAAGGAAATGTCTGGTGCGAGGACATTGGCCAAAAAGGACCGAAGCACATGATGGTGCAGAAAAGAAAATCGGATTTGGTGTGTTGCGTGGTAATTTGGATACAGAGGCAGGGTCTGTTGTATGTAACACAGTACAGGAGTTCCCATGTCATAGGCCTTTTGATCAAGGGTCTGAGTTGCAGATGGTTTCCCTTTTCTTTAAATTATTTAAAAGAATTAGGTGTGAAAGATAAACCTTTCATCTAACCTCATACAATACACAGGACAAGAACAAGTGAAGATCAGTCCCTTAATCCAAACTCCGTTAAGCTTGTGGGCTGAGTTGAAGAGGAGGATCCACAAGAGGACGTAGGGCTGTTAAGTATCTGGAGATATTCTGTATTAAAGGGTGTTTCCTATTCTTTTGGTATCTCCATTCGGCTCAAGCTTTATGAAAAGATGCTGTCCTGTTACCTTTGCAAGTGTCCGCACAACCAGTAGTTAAGATGGGACAGTATTGGGAAATAATTTCTTTAAAATATGGTTTCCGTTATCTTGTTAGCACAGCGGTGGTACTTGTCATTAATTCGTTCCAGAAGGCATGTTCCATATTTTTCCCATAAGGTATAATTGAATTAATTGGTTCTAGACCCCCAGAAACCCCCCACCCCCGTAAGGCATTATATGCAATAATGGAATTATACTGTGCAGGTGCTCCCTGATTTACAATGGGGTCATATTCCGACAAACCCATCACAAGTTAAATGGATCATGAACTGATGAGTACAGCATTTAGCCAGATGCCCTTATCCAGAGCGACTTACAATTGATACAACCTTACAATCCAAGCAATTGTGGGTTAAGGACCCAACAGTGGTAGCATGGCAGAGGTGGGATTTGAACCCTGAACCTTTTGGTCCATAGTCCAGTACCTTAACCACTAGGCTACCACAGTCCCATGAGTACATAGTCTGTGCTGTATCATAGTGGATCCTATTACACATCAACCTACAACCTTAACCTGCAGAGAAGTAAAAGCAAACACTTATACCGTTGGTGAACTCGGGGCTGATTCAGTTCCTGATTTGGTTGAGAGTCCCCAATCGCTTGAGTTAAGGCCTTGCTCATTCTCTGAACTTGAGTTGTGCCATGCAGGCATCAGCAATTGAGGTAGTGCCACAGTGCTTGGAAACTGATAGTGCCCACTGGTGGTGATGGCCTGTGTCGGTTCAGCAAGGGCATGACAGCCAGTTTTTTTTGTTTGTTTAAGAGAAAAATAAAAGCGTTTAGATAAACACTGCTTCACTACAATGCCATTATGACGTCGGTCTCATTGCTGTGTTGAGAATTATCCTCTGCCTAAATAATATCTCCTCTGGTGGTCCATTTCCGTGTAAGACAGCTGGGCTACAGCATGTTACAGTATATTTCATGGCTATATAGTTATTACAAAGTGCACTTGTGCCAGGAGTGGAAACTAGTGGATACACAGATCAGCCAAAACATTAAAACCACTGGGTCTATGACAATGCTTAGGTAGATGTTCCACCTCAAATTGGCGTCCACATGGATGCCTGGACTTCCTTGCTGAACATTGCCTGGCTTGTCTTCATCCCACGGTGCGTCCTGGTGTGAAACATTTCTCCAGGTGAACGGTGCACATAATCTTCCGTTACTCCCCGGTCCAGTTCTCATTCCCTTTTCAGATGTTTGCTGGTGGACAGCTTAGGTTGTTGAGCGCTCTGACCTGTCTGCGACTAGGCAGCCTGTACTCAGCAGGGGGTGCTGCATCGTGTGTTGTGTGTCTTGTACCACTGTAGCTCTAATGTCCAGGCAGGCTTTGGACCATTCAATAAGTACACTGACTGGGATCATCCACAAGAATTGCTGTTAGATGCTCCAACCCGATAGTCTAGCCGTAATGATTTGTCCCTTAGTCTTACCATCTAATATATCTAAAAGCTTATAACTCTGTTATAACAAGAAAAGCATGTTTGTTTGTTATTAGGTCTGTGTGTGGTTGTAATGTTTCGGCTGACCAGTGTGTAATCTCATTACACATGACTACAAATTCCTTACCATTTTCTGTTTTTCTTGTTAAGGTTAAGGTGGGAAGAATGAAAAGGGGCCTGAAGTCACATGTCAAGTTCTTTTTTTTTTTTTTTTTTTTACTTCTTTTTTTAAATGAGGCCGAGTTTGAGAATGCATGCTAATACTGTGTGAACATTGGGGACAATGAATGAGCAAGATGAAGTACTGAAGTCAGAAATAAGAAACTGAAGAAAGAAGAACAGAATGTTGATTGAAGTTAATCTCAGAAGTGTTCGGGTGGATAAGATGAAGGAGGGCTAAGTAATTTGCCTTGGTCTGTTTTGTTTTGACTGTAAACCTATTCCGTAAAGTGTGCATGCTTCTCTTTCTAGTGTATGCCAATGCGCTGTAAGAACTACTCAGTCTTAATGTGATCCTTTGTGCTCAACAGTAGTCCGTCTTTTTTAAATTCTCCATTACAAACTGCGTTAGCCAGCAGGAAGCCTGCATCCGAGTGCGTTTATGTGCACGTAATCCGATAACTGCAGTAATCCGTAATAACTGTATGTGCATTTGAGTAATCAGATGGTCAAGATTTATTTCTGTAAAGCTTTTTACAATGGAGCATTGTCTCAAAGCAACTTTAGATTATCTTCTAATATCTACGTCCAATCCTAAACTGAGCAAGCCTAGGGCGACAGTGGCAAGGAAAAACTCCCTAAGCGTTATGAGGAAGAAACCTTGGGAGGCCCAAGACTCGAAAAGGGACCCAACCTCCTTTGGTGGCGTAGATGATACATGTAAGAATGAATCTAACTTATCTAAACAAGTAAGTCTTATTGGGATTGTTCAAATAAAATAATGTAAAATATGTAAGTATATAGATGGTGGGAAACCTCTGGGTTTGCGTGACTCGGGCAGTAATCAGATTTCTGCTTTGCAACCAGCCAAAACTCTTTTAGAAGGATCTGACAAACGTCAAACTTAATATTATTCTTCATTTTCTCGTGCTTGTACTGTTTGTCTCCACAAAGTGCTCGATAGCCTTTTAGAGGACGCTCTTTAACTCTGGGGTTGCCATATCCCACGAGTAAAAAAAAAAAAAATGCAACCAGGTCTGTGAAAACAATCCCAAATTTAGTGAAATCATAATATGAGTAAATATGCTCTGAGAAATCATATTACTGGGGTAAATTCCAGCCCTCTTTACCGTATTACTAGATCTGATTTCTAGATTGGAGTATGCCGTTTACATAAACTTGTAAATCCGACACGTTCAGATTAAGTGCATGTGAACGCACTCTATGGCTCAGTCCGTGCAAAGTCCTTGTTCTGTAGTGCTTACATGAGTCTGATCTGTGCAGGAGTCCCGCTCCAGGAGCTCGAGTCCAAGAGACTCGAGGAAATCGAAGAGCAACTCCCCTCATCGATCTCGACATGCTTCCGGTCGCTCCAGATCCAAATCGCGCTCCAGGTCAAGGTGAGGATATTTACACAGCTCAAGTAATCTCCTGCAGGCTTTGGCTTCATCAGGTCACAGAAGGCCAGTTACAGGCTAGTTCTCATTAGTACACCCACTTGGGTAGTTTCCCCTTGCCCCCATCTCCCTTGGTTTGCTTGAATGAGATGGTTGTCTTTTGTAAAAAGGGCTATATGAATGAGTCTAGGGCTAGAAGCTGCCTGGGGTTAGCCATAGTTTGGTATGATGAATCCTTTCGCCACACTGCCTGTCAGAGGAGTTAATTTACAACGAGCTAGCATTAAAAAGGGCTGATGAGCTTCGAGATCTATTTGAAGGTCACCTTCTATGGCACGTCGCAAAGTGTCAGGGGGTTGTCCCGTCAGCTCACCACACAGCCTATCGGGCAAAGTTAAACCTGTAGACTTAAGTTTAACAATGGCCCATCCTGCTGGCACACAATTTACTTTGGGACCTGGGCTAATTCCTCTCTTATGAGTTACTTTGTGGCTTTGTTTCTGTCCAGAGCTGCCATTTTGAAAATTACAGGCAGAATTACTTTGTTTTCCTCAAATCAGCAGTGCTTCAATCGGTGTAAGCCTGTCCAGATGTCTGATTTTACAGCCAGGCGATGCATCGTAGGTCGGGGCGGTTTGACCGCTGCTGTTTGCCGTGTAATCTCAAGCAATTCCAGGTAGATTAGACCTCTACAGATGGAGGCTTTTAAGTTTTAGAACCCAATGCTTGCACTTTGTGGGCATTTTGACATCATCTGATGGTGCTGGGCGATATGACCTCAAATCAGTAGCCTGATTAATTGAACACTTTGCCTTTACCGTTCATGGTTTTTGGGGTTTTTTTGTTTTCCCCTCATAGTTCACTACCAAGGTAAATGTGCTCATCTATTAATACTGGGATGTTTTTAATGAGTGAGTGGCTGTCTTGATTTTAAAATGACTGAAGGAAACACCGATGAACTATTGATTGAATATTTCAACCATTGGGTCCTTTTTGATTTAGTAGGCTGTTCTTTCCATTTTCTTGACTCTTTTTCATATTGTGTAACTTAAACACACAGAGGGGAAACGTGTTATGAAATCTAAAGTATTAACAGGGAAAAACTGAAATCGACATTTAAGGTTGTCAGTTAAAGGTTCTGAATGTCGGTTTCGATTCATTGCCCAGCCCTGTAACTCTCATGGTGCTCTCACTAAGCAGATGAACTTGCTCGCCAATTGGTTAAAGCGGCCACACGTAATCTTGTATGAACAAAAATGAGCACACTGTCAAAACTGATTGTATAGATATCATATGTTTTTCAATCCCTATACACACAAACTACAGGGCTTGAGTTGATGAGTACAATAGATCAGATAAACTAAATGATAATCAGCTTCACAGTTCAATTTCTCTTTTTTTTTGAGGAACTTGGTCAGAAATTATAACATTTTAAATAGACACTGGTTGAATTTAACCCACCTTATAGCCCCATAACCCTGTATGTGACAACAGATGTACACGGACACGCACAAAAGTAAAAACTAAATAAGATGTAATAAAGTAAGATAAATAATCAGTCAGCCGACTGAGAATACGAAAGAAAGGAGTTCAATCCACAAAAAAAATCCTGCAGTATTGCCTTTAAAAGTAAATGTAATCTTATTTCATTTAAAGAAGTACAAAATTCGAGGGGGGATTTGAAGACTAGCAGGATGCGTTGCCTCGCCAGTGAAGAGCTGAATGCCAAGCTATGACTGAACCCTAGTGAGCGAGGGTAGATCAGTAAAAAAACACAAATATTGCAATAAATATATTCATATTAACGTTAATGCCCAAAAGCTTTGGCATTATTTTGAGCGTGGTGCACCGCCCCGTGTCTCAGTACTGACTGATTTGCTAAGCCTTGATTTTTATTGTCATGCATCATGTGGCTAACGTTTTTTTCCCACCCCTATAGGTCCCGCTCGCACCGGAGCTCGCGGCGGCGCCACACTCGATCGAGGTCACACTCTCGCAGGCGTCGCTCTCGCAGCCGCTCGTACAGCAGGGAGTACAGACGTAGCCGCAGCCGCTCGCCCATGTCCAACCGCAAAAGACACGTCGGCAACCGGGTACAGCTCACTCTCACTGCACGTCCCGCCATTTTCCGTACTTAAACACGACTCGCCGAGTTTCCTAGACTAACCTCTTCCGCTGTCAGACATGAGATCTGATCCTGTCTTGTTGGTAGTAAATCTGAATAATTCCAGTGAGCAGAGCCCCTCAAATCAGAGGCACGATGGTTCATTTGGAACAGGTGGTGATGGGCAAACACACAGTTACTGGTGGATTCCCAATCTGGCAGCTTTCTTATGAGAGGTGCAGTTTGAAAAGCCAGCGCTTTACCGGGGCCATAGACTGAATTTACGTAAGTCGTTTGGCAGATGCTCTTGCCCAAGGGCCCCAACAGTGGCAGCTGGGCACGAATATTCTGCTAAGAATAGTGTGTAAGAGATCCTATATCCTGTTTAAGTGACCTAGTGTAATCTGTTCATCCTGAGCAATGCTCTTTAAACTTCCAAACCTGGCTTTAAAGCAGGACGTATTAACAACATGCTTAGTTGTATTCATATTTAAAGGCTTGATAAGATTAGAAGGAGAGGGTTTTCAAGGCTTTGTACAAGCACATGGCCAACTATTGGTAGATACCGAGTTCTGTTAGAAGTCTAAACACCGATGCTAAAATGCTTTGTGGATATAAATATTACTGATTTCATGGTTGTTTACTGCAGTCAAAAGGCCACTTGTGAATTTTCATTGTCATGCATTCATTTCCTTTAAGTAGACGATGCATATGGCACCCCCCTACTCCATCGCAGGGCTTTGTAGGGACAACACTCGCCTGCCGGTCCGCCCATCCTGCAGGCACAGTAAACATGCCTGCGTGTAATTTTCGACCTGGCCCAAAGGCACCGCCGGGGCTTGGACCCAGGTCACTGCGGTAGTGGTAGACCGCTACACCATCCCGAGCGCCTGCCACTTATTTTCATTACCTTAAAATACACTTAATATTGGAATTTATGATTTGGGATTGTACGTTTGAGTCCAAGTCACTTACACCAGGTAATGCTAGTGAATGAATGAATGGGGCATGCGGCGTTTTTGTCTGGGCGTCTTGAGTGTAGTTCCTGCGTACGAGCAAAAAGGCAAACCTCGGAATCCTGTGTGCAGGCCGGTTGACCTTTGATTAAGGAAAAATGTTACCCAGCTTGACTGTATTTATGTGGTTGTGCTGTGTGTACAGGCTCTCGAGTCTTTAGGCCTTCAGGAAAAATGCTGTGTGTAAGTGTGCGTGATGTCCTCGTTCCAAATTTGGCTATTTGTAGGGTTGATCCGAATCCATTTTTGTCTCGTGATTTTTCTTATGATGGACTGTCATGTTAAACTTTTGATTGCGGGATGTCTGTTTCGCTGTGGTTCCTCACTGTGTCCCTCATGAACTTCGGGGGCACTTCTATGGCTTTCCTGATCAAAGGGCATCTGCTGGATCAAAACGGCCGTCAAAACCAGCAGCTATTTCAGAACTGCTTGTAAATGTCAGGAGTTTTTATAATACTAGATTGTAAAGTTGCCCTTGGCTTGACATCAGCGCTGAGTAGTTGAGTAACATATTGCATCCTGCGGTTTTGGACGCAGGAAAGCCGCTTGAGGTTTCTTATTGGACCTCACCAGTACATTTACATTTGCTTTTTTGGCAATCTTATCTAGATCCAGAGCAACTCGCAACAGGGTAGCAGTTGAAGGTCTTGCGTAGGGACCAAGCTGTGGGTGGGATTTGAACTCTCAACATGTTGGACGCAATCCAGACCCTTGAACCTCCACATCAGGATATGACCAGTAGGCCATAAATTGGTGTTCGTCAGGAGCCCGAGTAGATCTCCTGGAGCCCTTATGTTGTGAAGTCAGAATTATGAAGGTTACCGATCAAAGTCTACAAATGGGGGTCCATGTTGAACAGATGATATTTGCTAGTTAGTGAAAGTTTACAGCATTTAGCAGACGCCCTTATCCAGAGCGACTTGCAATTGGTACAGTCCAAGCTATTGTTGGTTAAGGGCCTTGCTCAAGGACCCAACAGTGGCAGCTTGGCAGAGGTGGGATTTGAAACCTTGACCTCATGGGCCAGAGTCCAGTGCCTTAACCGCTAGCCTACCACAGTCCTGTGGATAAAGGGATTGGGTGTCCACAGTCCCAGAATTCACTGGGCGCAGCGGTAATTGCTCCCTAGGTGGGACACCAGCCTATCGTGGGCCACTAACTGCACCATCTGAACTTCTAATCGATGCCAAGCTCTGTTTGGCCATGTTTGAATTGATTTACTAGCTCATATTCAACACAAGTTTTTCCTTTAAAAATCTCACGGCCTTGAGTGGACAGGATGAGCATCAACAGGATGGAGCTTACTTTTAAATAATTCATTAAACACACACTCAGCACTGGGATTATAGGCTTTTTTTTAAACAATGTTTTCGTGAGGTACTGGAATGGAATGTGCAAAAATTAGACCCTTGTCTGTAGAGAAGTGGCACGATTGCCTAACCCTCCATTTACACTAGGGGGCAGGATGTTGTTGAGGTTGCTTTCAGTTTGCCCATGCACTGTGTGGCTTGTCTTGGTGAGAATGGTAGCAGCCAAAATAAGTTGTTTATTTTTGCTTGGTATATTTAATGCACCTATTGGCCGTAACATTAAAAGTATTAATTCTAAACTGTGATGTTCTGCTGGGAAGTCTCTGGTCCTGGCATCCATGTGGCTGGTGCTTTCATGCGTACCACCTACCAGAATGTTGTTGTAGAACAGAATTGCCTTTTTTTTTTTTTTTTTTTTTTTACATTTCAGTGGTTTTTATTTGCGTGTCAGAGCTTGGTGATTCTAATACCACAATACATGTTATGCTTTTCTTTTTTTGGTCAAATGAGTTGAGTTAAATGTCCAGTATTCTCTTGAAACTTAAAAACTTTACTTGTTGGTAAGATGTACCGATTGTACATGAGGGTCTTTCTGTCCCGAATTACTCAGTCCTCCTTAGATCAATAAGGTTACACGGCTCACGCGGCAATGGCTTTTTCTCGTGTAGGCGAACCCTGACCCTAACTGCTGCCTGGGGGTGTTTGGACTAAGCCTGTACACGACGGAGCGGGACCTGAGAGACTTGTTCTCCAAATTTGGCCCCCTTTCCAACGTCAACCTCGTCTATGACCAGCAGTCTCGCCGCTCACGGGGCTTCGCTTTCGTCTACTTTGAGAACCGGGAGGATTCTAAGGAGGTGAGTGTGGGGGAGTCGCGTTGCTGTACAGCGATATTGCTCATGTTTAATACTCTAACGAATGGTTGATTCCCTAAAATGTGTGGTCGTGTCAGGCTAAAGAGCAAGCTAACGGCATGGAGCTGGACGGGAGGCGTATCAGAGTGGACTATTCCATCACCAAGAGACCACACACCCCCACACCTGGTATCTACATGGGACGGCCCACCTAGTAAGTGTTACAGAAGTACGCTTTTTCAGAACGGGTGTTCAGGGAACGCAATGGAAATCGCCAAGCCCACCACAGTGGTGACCTGATTTGAGTCCGTGCAGTTCCCTCTGGCCCTCTCAGGGTGCAGATCGACCTGCACCCCATGCTTTCTGGGATGGCACCCCTCTCTGAAAGGTGTCTAAAAAGTTAATTTAAGAACGATCCGTTTTGAGTGCCTGTTCCTTTAAATGCAAGTCATGCACTGCTTGTGAGTGAAATCGGCAGTGAGAAACTCTGACGTTCAGCTAACATGGTGTTTTTGGGTCTTGTGGCAATGAACCCCAGTAATCGTCTAAAGTTCTGCCTCGGCTCTTAGCGTTAGCTAGTGCTAAACTGAACAAAGGGGTCAAAATTGACCCATGAATACAGAGTTCTCCATGAGGGAGCGGTGTCGTCTTGGATTTGTTTTTTCAGCTGCAGAAGCTTTGCTTCGTACTAGAACGTCATATTTGCTCACTTGATTTTTGGGCAGTTTTGCGGACAGTAGCCGAGGCTCGTCACGTTAAAAATAAATTTAATCCCCTCTGCTCTTCTGACGGGGGGCGGCCGCGATGATGTGGCCATTTCTGCAGCTCTGTGCAGCCAGCAGCAGCTCCCTTGCCTTGGTCTTGGCTTCAAAGTAATGGTAGTGGATCCAGCATTTGGTAGGCACTCGATACCCAAAGTAAAAAATATCGCGCCAGGTCTGAGGTAAACCGGCGAAACCCGTGCAGTGGGTGAAAGTTATAAACGCTTCTGTAAAAGCTTTGCTGCTAAGTCCCATGTTAATCGTGTTTGTTCACCTCTCAGCAGTGGAGGCAGATCCGGCGCGTACTCCGGTCGCTCCAAAGATTACTCCGACCGCGACTACGATCGAGGATACGATCGCTACGATGAGCGAGAAAGCTACAAGTCTTACAGGTCAGTGAGTGCAGCTGTGTGAACGGGATCTGCTCAGAAGCCTGTTTAGTCTGAACCGGTAATTACTGGGTTACTTTGACCAGTCATTTTCCAGCTTGCTATCATTCATACAGGCTTGCACAGTACAGTACTGCTTGCTCCCATTGAATAGATCCCACATAGAATGGATTATTTTCTTTTAAACACTTGGGTGTAACCTAATTTTCTTCTTACTACAATGGACTGGCCCTTACACCTGCCCAGCAGAAACAAGGGAAAAACATGCAGGGGGTGTTCTTTACATAATTACTGACTAATTGATGTGGTAAATTAATTGATTATTGAACTAAACCATAGATTCTATGAATAATTCCACTATTTATTGCAGCTTTAATTTTTGAATCAGTCTGATTTGTGCTTTTTCTATTGCTTGGGATTTACATGTGAAGATCTTTAGCATGAGTTCTGTTTAGCAGTCATTTTTACAAACTGCTCATTTCTGTATCTGGAAAGCTTACATTCTTTTGTCTAATATAAATGAGCTGTAGGAATTATTGCAGGTCATGGAGCTGTTCATTTCTGTTATCTGTTTTGCTGAAACAAGTATTGAAACATTTGAAAGGGTTTTTAATTTTTTTGGTCAGTCAGATTTATTTCTAATGAGAGGAACTCTCTAAACGTTATAAGGAAGAAACCTTGGGAGGACCTCAACCCATCCTCCTTGGGCGGCTTAGATACTGTATGTGAGAATTAATTGATCTAATGCAGCGTTTCCCAAGCTTTTTGAGCCACGGCACACATTTCACATTAGAAAAATCACAAGGCACACCACCAAATAAAAATGTCACAGTATATTTAGTGAAATATAATAAATCGTCTCAATTTACTTACTCAATATGAAACCTGTATCAGTTTTGTTGATCACAAAGCTATCTTGCTGCCCTCTAGTGGAGGAGACTGTAATGGTTCGGCCTCACTACATGCCGCTCGCTCATCTTCCACAGCACACCTGATTTCTCGCGGGACAGTGGTTGGGAAACACTGATCTAATTAATACGTTTATATTAATTGTTTAAATAAATAGAAACTACATTTTAAAATTAGCAGAGCAAAAAATGTAGTTAAAATAAAGCTGTTCTTGTTGTTAATTCGTTCCAGCCATGAGATCCAAATTCAAATTCAGAGGTGGTCAAGAACCAAGGTACCACTAGTGTTGTATGATACTTGCCTAAAGTATCTCGATACCGATACTGAAACGATACCACAGCGAAAAAATAAGACATCAGGAAAAGTCATGGAATAATAAATGATGGAACATGGAACTTAAAATACTTATTCTTAAAATACTGGTTTTGTTGTGTCCGTGGGCTTAAATTAATGAAAATTTTAATAATTTTTAAGTCAGTCTAAATGAGCCATTATGTTTGTATTATGAGTTTTATATTGCGGGCTGGTTATGAACCACAACTTTTAATCATTTCATACTCTGAATAAAATGTGTAACATTTCTCTCTGCGCTGTGTAATAATTAAGTGTGTACTAAAGGTCCTTATAACTGTGTGCGACTAAATGGAGACTGCTGTGGCACCCTAATTATTCTGAACCAAGTAACTTTAGATTACCACGAAGATCAGGGCAGTAATCTACAGTGTTTTGTGTTGACATTTAAATGCCTCCATGTTTGGTTCCAATAAATCTTGGTGAAGGCTCATTTTTTTGAAAATGTGTATGGCTGACATGCTTCCTAAATCAGGAAGTTTTTAAAGAAAAAGATTTGGATAAAGGTCAGTTGGCATTATTCTGACTGTAGTGGAAAGGCCTTTTCTCCCTGGCTGTGTGTAGGCCAGGTTGACCAAGAAAAAATTTGTTTACCACTAGAAAAATGTCAGTGGAGAAACTCCAATTTCTCTGAAAAAAAACCAGCATGCATACCTCTGAGTAATTGTTTTTCTAAACACATTTTCAACAATGTCAAACTTTGTGAAACTTGGTGGTGACATTTGTCCCAAGCTGTGTGTGGTTTTAAGCTGAAAACAACGTTCCTCCTTTCCTGAGCTACAGTGGTGCTTAAGTTTGTGAACCCTTTAGAATTTTCTAGATTTCTGCATAGATATGAGCTAAAACATTGTCAGATTTTCACACAAGTCCTAAAAGTAGATCAAGAGAACCCAGTTAAACAAATCAGACAAACATATTATACTTGGTTATTTATTTATTGAGGAAAATGATCCAATATTACATATTAGTGAGTGGCAAAAGTGTGAGCCTTTGCTTTCAGTATCTGGTGTGAGCCCTCCATACAGAACAGAACCAATTCCTCCATACAGAACCGCTTCAGCTCTGGGATGTTGGGCACCCTGTTTTATTTAAAGAACCGGGATCTATCAAAGTCTGCTCTTCACAACACATGTTTGTGGAAGTGCATCATGACATGAACAAAGATTTCTGAGGACCTTAGAAAAAGAGTTGTTGATGCTCGTCAGGCTGGAAACGGTTACAAAACCAGGTCGACCAACAAAGATCACTCCAAGAGCAAGGCGTGCAATAGTTGGCGAGGTCACAAAGGACCCCAGGGTAACTTCTAAGCAACTGAAGGCCTCTCTCACATTGGCTGATGTTAATGTTCATGAGTCCACCGTCAGAAGAACACTGAACAACAATGGTGTGCATGGCAGAGTTGCAAGGAGAAAGCCACTGCTCTCCAAAAAGAACATTGCTGCTCGTCTGCAGTTTGCTAAAGATCACGTGGACGAGCCAGAAGGCTATTGGAAGAATGTTTTATGGACGGATGAGACCAAAATAGACCTTTTTGGTTAAAAAGAAAAGCGTTATGTTTGGAGAAAGGAAAACACTGCATTCCAGCATAAGAACCTTATCCCATCTGTGAAACATGGTGGTGGGGTTAGTATCATGGTTTGGGTCTGTTTTTTGCTGCATCTGGGCCAGGACGGCTTGCCTTCATTGATGGAACAATGAATTCTCAATGATATCAGAGAATTCTAAAGGAAAATGTCAGGACATCTGTCCATGAACTGAATCTCAAGAGAAGGTGGGTCATGCAGCAAGACAACGACCCTAAGCACACAAGTCGTTCTAAACCAAAGAATGGTTACAGAAGAATAAAGTTCATGTTTTGGAATGACCAAGTCAAAGTCCTGACCTTAATCCAATGGAAATGTTGTGGAAGGGACCTGAAGCGAGCAGCTAATGTGAGGAAACCCACCAACATCCCAGAGCTGAAGCTGTTCTGTACGGAGGAATGGGCTCAAATTCCTCCAAGCCGGTGTGCAGGACTGATCAACAGCTACAGGAAACGTTTAGCTGCAGTTATTGCTGCACAGGGGGTCACACCAGATACTGAAAGCAGAGGCTCACATACTTTTGCCACTCACTAATATGTAATATTGGATCGTTTTCCTCAATAAATAACTGACTAAGCGTAATATTTTTGTCTCATTTGTGTAACTGGGTTCTCTTTATCTACTTTTAGGATGATGATGTTTTAGCTCATATTTATGTAGAAACAGAAAATTCCAAAGGGTTCAGAAACATTCCAGCACCGCTGCATGGTAACTCTGACTTGTCTCTGTGTGAAGGCGCAGATCTCCGTCCCCCTACTACAGTCGTGGAGGATACCGATCCCGGTCACGCTCACGGTCCTTCTCCCCACGTGAGTAAAACCTTTCTTTAGGGGGTGAGCTTTGAGAAATGACATTTCAGTTTAATATTGATGTAATGGCAATAGCTTTTGTTCAGCATTTTTCTTAACTATAGTTAGACTAAGACTGTAGGTTGACCAAATTGAGTTTGTTTTTCACTAGTCAGTCAAGACATTGGTGGGATAAAAAAACATCAATCCATCCATCCAGATCCCAGGAATCAGAAAATCTTGCTACAGGTCCCACAAATGATGCTGACCATCATCTGTCCTTTTGTTTACACTTAATCTGATAGCTGCAGAAAATCAGATTTTTCCCTTTAATCTGAACAAGTATACATGTACTTGGGTAATGGGAAAGCTCCGGGTTTACATGACTAGTCAGATTTCTAATTTACACCAGCCAATAAACTCAGATGAATGTGACGTGAACTTCAGTATTTAATAATCAAACTCTTCATTTTCTCGAGTCTATTCTGCCTTTGAGTCTACAGTGTTCAGTAGCCATTTCGAAGCTTTTAATTGTGTGGCGAGTGTATTTCCAGGGTTGCCAGATCTTACGAGAAATGCCAGTCAGTGGAAATGGTCCAAAACAAAGCCAAGACTTTAGAATAAGCGCACTTGGCAACTTGGTTGATTGAAATCGGGTAACTGGTATACATGTTATAAGAAATCTCATAGGAATTGTAGTATGGATGTACATGCTCTGAGATATTAGATTACTGAACTAAAATCCAGCTGTACTATATTACTGTATCATATATAGATCGGAGTATGCTGGGTACATGACAACTCGAATAATCAAATAACTGCAGAAATCTGACGTTTTACATACATTTTTGTCTACATGCACTATAATCTGATTATAGTCGGATTTCTGTAGTTCTGATTTTTCGTGGTCATGTATACAGCATACTCTGATCTAAAAATTAGATTAAGAAATCTGATAGAGAGCTGAATTTTACCCCAGTAGTAAAATTACTCATAGCATGTATACCAGCTACTCATTTTCCTAGCTCGACACAGTTGCCAGATCTGCGCATTCTAAACACTTGGCTTTATTTGGCCTCTCTTTCGCATTGACTTTTCTCTCGAGGGATGTGTCTGTCCTGGAATTAAACATGGCACAGAATTAAAGGCAGCGAAACGGCTATTGAACACTTTGTGGAGACTCTGTAATGCAGTGTATACTCAAATGAAGAATTTGATTATCACATTTTGAAGTTACATTTCAGTGAGATTATTGGCTGGTTGCAGAGTAGAAATTGGATTGCCCGAGTCATGTTCCCATTATTTTGTTCTAAGTGCATGTTTACTCGTTGATAGTCAGAGTTTTCTGCGGTTATCGGATTATGTACTTGTAAACTCTGTTAAATGAGGATTTATAGAATGATTAGCATCTTTATGATGCGTATAGTACTTTTTCTTATCTCGTATTAGTATACAAATGAACTTTAAGTACTTGTGCAATTCAGTTTTCTTTAGCGCTGAAATATGCTGGTTGAAATCCTTCTTTTAAAAAAAGTCTTGGCCTCAAACTCAGAACTTGCTTGGCAGTATCTACGCAGCATTAGTTTCTAGTCTTAACTGGTAATGAATACTTCGGGTCGGCATCGACGACTGGTACACGGCGCCTTCAGCTGTTTGCATGTTTTATAATTCTCTAAGAGCATCTGCCAGATGGCTGAATGTATATTAGAATGTTGCGTCCGAGCAAGGAAGACTGATTCAAAATAATCTACTCGTAGAGAGTCAGTGAATCCGGTGCCAAATGGAGCAGCTTTGCGTTCAGATCTTGAGCCAATAACACAGTTGTGTTGGCAAGCAAACCGGATCCATACATGGTTTTTGGCTGGTTAAATTGGTGTTTTGAGGGGAAAACAGTGAACATATTAAACAAGTCCAGTGAAAGGTGATGGGATATGATGTGGGATGATTGGAATCCTTAAGTTCACAATTGCACGACATGGCTACAACTGTTGCATGCTTCTGTCGCTGCTGGAGGTATTTCAGTGATGCCACCCTAATGTTAATCTCCATCTGCTCCAACAGGGCGCTACTGAAGGAGGAGGAGCTTTTGTGAAGAGGATTAGGAAGAGTGGCTCCTGCTGTCATGAATGTGGAACAAAGAGGATAGTTTGCTTTTCTTTATGTACATTTTTAGTTCTTTGTCTTTTAAATGGTCGACAACAGTAGTGTTTTTGTAATGGTGAGCGCCCCGTTTTCTACTCGTGCTAATAGGTTGAATGTGTGTCTCGTTTGATGCTTGGTGGTAAC
Organism: Ancistrus triradiatus; assembly: GCA_025084515.1. Classification (NCBI taxonomy): domain Eukaryota; kingdom Metazoa; phylum Chordata; class Actinopteri; order Siluriformes; family Loricariidae; genus Ancistrus; species Ancistrus triradiatus. The sequence goes on along the minus strand of JAJAGP010001595.1, from coordinate 132,666 downwards.
GTTTGCCACTCAGGGACCTGGAAAGTGTAGGTCTGCTGGGGCCAGAAGAAAGGGCTGCCAGCTATCCCCTTAATCTGCTTCTGTTGGGTGGTTTTCAGCTTTAGTTTGTGTTTAGATAGATAATGGGTTTTCTCTTTTTCTGGCCAGACACCTGATTCAATTAAGGGGTTGTATGGGGGGCTAGTTGGATGAAAAGTATGAAATCTAGAAAACCATATCCATAGTCATTATTGCATGTCCATGTCCTAATACATGACACTGCTCCAATGCGGAGTCGTGTAAAACATCACTGACGTGGCGTGATTCGTTTACCTGAGAGAGCAGCGTCATCCTGCGTAACACCTGTAAATCAGATTAAACATGTCAGAAGTCTGTACTGTTACCCTTATGCAGGCCGGTGCTCTCCTCAGACATTGAATTGGGGAAACAGCAATACCCGTGTATAGTTGGAGTCTTGCGTCAGATGTAAATGGCTTTGTTTTCCGTACCCAAGAAATAAACAGTTTGTTTTACAGCTTTTTTCCTTCCATTGTCGTGGATTTGATTTTGAAATGCACCTTGTTTGTGGCAGCAGGAGACAATTATTCCGTCTTAATTAGATCTAATTACAGCCGTGCTGTCTCACATGTAAATTGGGGCATTAGTACATCATTAAAAAGTAACCTGCTGACAAGACCTTTAAATCATCATAAACCTTATCCTGGGCTGGAGTAGGTTTACATTGGCTCCTGGTGTCATTTCCACTTTGAGATGCTCCCGTGTGATTATTTCTGTCTGGATAGGACTTGTCCTGTATTTCTCTCCTCCTCCCCTGAGAAAATTACAGGCGAAGATGCTTTGCAGGCAGAATTACTATCTTTCGCCCCACTCTGCAGTGCTGTGGTGATTTTAAGCCTGATATCGCTTTGCTTTGCAGAAAATCCAGGTAAATCGGAGTCCTTTTCAGAAAGCTTCAGATCTACAAATTAAAGCTTTGGTCACCACTATTTCGTTTTGGGTGACAGCTGAACCCGGTCTGTCATCAATCTGATAGCAATGAAAGATGAGAAGCAAAATAAAAATGGATAGCACCAGACTTTTGAGTGGTGTCTACAGGTATAAGTGTTACTTTGTGTAAATGTGCACTGTATCCTCCTGAGCAAAAAACAGGCCAAATCAGTGCGGTTCCTCTCAGTGGCTGAATGTGTCCCAGTTAGTGTTTAAGGCAAGACCAAATATTCTCTATCAGCATCCAATCTGGACACCGACTATTCCAAAACATGAGCCTGATGGACTGTGGCAGATGACCAACTTACCTTTTTAAATGTTTTCAGGTTTTGGACACCGTTTGAGTTTTTTCATTGGGTTAAACATTGGGTTACCATTAAACCCTAATATTGCAGTTTTAGGTTTGGCCCATTTATTTTGCCCAGGATTGTAGATAGTGTCAGATTTCTAGAAATGAACTGTTTGTACAAAATGCAACAAATTTGTCAACCACCCATGTCCTCCTGCTTAACTATGGAATTGATAAATCATTTGATAAAAGGTTAAAAGAATTGTGTAGCTCCTATTTGTAATTGTGTATTCTGCTCAGTGTATACTTCAGAACTAAAATAAATGAGATCTATAAATAGTGGGAAAATGCCCATGTATGACTTGGGGTTTAGAGGATTAACCCTTTCAGTCCTGTTGATGCCAAATACTGTCGAGCTGCAATGTTAACACATGACCTGTCTTGTGTGATTTCAGTATTTTTTTTTTTTTTTTTTTTTTTTTTTTTTTTTTATACATCAGATGCATGATCAAATCATGCTGAAAATTGCACTTAAATGTTTTGACTAAGTTGAAGTACTGATATTTTGTGCGTCCAAACACTTAGTTTTGCGTCAGGACTGAAAGCCTTAATCATTTGTCATACAGGGACGGGTGTTGATCACAGAGTCCGATTTCTTTTTTTTTTACAGACGGAAAAAATTCACATCAGGTTTTGTAAAAAGAAATATCAGTGCAGTCCTTCACACTGAGTCCAAAACTGACGGCCTGTGACGCTGTGTGAAGTTTGTACCGTATTTTCCGGACCATAAAGCGCACCGGGTTATACGGCGCGATATCAGCGATCGGCTGCTAACGGATCTATTTTCATACATAAAGCGCACCGGGTTATAAGGCGCATGAAATGAAACAAAACTCTTAAGTTCCGTCGGAAGCTCAGTTTGGTCTTTACCTGGCGCAGGGCGTCTTCTTGCTTCCTCCACTTCCGTACCATTGATTCGTTAATGTTGAATTCTCTCACAGCTGCTCTATGTCCATGTTGTACTGCGTGACTGATAGCGTTGTGTTTGAAATCCGCTTCGAAAATGAATGAATGAATGCACGTACCCTAATGCTGAAGCACATACCGTATTACTCCGTGATGCTGCGCACTACGGTGGCCGTGAGCTTCGTAACCTACCAAGGCCGTGCTAAAACATTCTGACAGATTTATGAGCGCCGTGTACCATCTACAATCGGTTCTAGGTCAGAAAGCACAACCAGAATTAATTCATACACTAGACGCACCGCATTTTAAGGCGCACTGTCGATTTTTGAGAAAGTTAAAGGATTTTAAGTGCGCCTTATGGTCCGAAAAATACGGTAATCGGAGCCTGTTCTAATTTCTGCGTTGGTCGGATGCGTTAAAACCAGGCTGACCAATCAGAGCTCGGTCGTCAGGCAGAACAGCTCATAAGATATTCTAGGACGAGCAACAGGCTGACTAAAAACATGGATATTACAGAAAAGATCTGGTGGAATAGAACTGGAAGGCTGGAGAATGATGGTGATAAAGCTCAGTGACTGGATGGAACCGTTTTGTTTATCGAAGTGCATTCTGATCTGTTCATGCCCACAAAAACAAACTAGAGCTCCATCTCCATGACACCTTTAGAGGAGGGAAATTAAAGAAAGAAAAAGCGGACAGGGAGTTTCTAGACAAAAAATGCATCGGACTTGGTGTGAAGGTCCAAACTACATTAAACGCTTTTTTAATTGTGTAAAAATCTGTTGGCTGATTATGCAAGAAGCACAAGTCGTACCGCGTAATAGTGGTGAAGTATGATGCATGTCCAGATTTTTCCCAGGCTTTATCATATCGAAATTAATAAGAGCTGGGTGTAGTTAGTGGAAGCTATTCTCTCGTCTAGCTTTGATGCTACAGGATTGGAGAGAATCTACCAAATGAGCAACGTGCATTGAATGTATTTGAGTGGACTGTGGTGGCTTTCAAATCCCACCTCTACCAAGGTCCCACTGTTGGGTCCCTTAACACACAATTGCTTATACTGTATCCGTTCTGGGTCTCTCTGGGTAAAATGCTCTATCTGTAAACGAGTATTATAAAGGATCTTGAACATTTAAGATTAAAACTGCTCCAGGTGCGCGTGATTGGCCCCGGGTGTGACGCGACGAGGCGTTTCCTGACTGGGTGAGGTGCCATGCAGGCTTGGCTGGTCGAGGCCTAACATGAGATTTGTCAGGAGGTTAAAGTGTGGAGGAAAGAAAGATTAAAATGATTTTTATTCTTATTATTTAAGCACAAGACGTTAAGCAAAATCAAGCTTCAAACTAGTCCCATGACTGAAAATACACCAGTTATTTATTTTATAGCGGGGGTAAATGATACAGCATGTTAAAGAAAGCAGGGGCTCCTATCTCAGATTGTACCAGCTTTCATCTAGCTGACGATCGGCGCAGTGCTGCACAGTAGCTTAGTGGTGCCACCTATAGGTATAAAGAAATACTGCAGTTTACTGAAGGCTTACTCGAAGACGGAGGCGCTAGTCTTTTGCTTCCAAACTCCAATGGAATTCATTTTAAACATTGTAATTCATACAGCCTAATTCTAAGAGCGCCTGCTAAATGCTTTACATGCTAATGAGTAGTATACTGAATCTTGAACATTTTTAGGCTGACCTTTTAAGATTAAAACTGCAGCTAGGCACCGTGCACACACTTCTAATTGAACAAAATGGCGACAACTCGCTGATTTGGCGTTACGTATCTTATTTTGACTGTAGCAGCATTCGTTGCCTTACTAGACTTTCGGAATCAGTGCTCTAAGAGATGGAAGGTGTACTGACTTTGGAACTGTCTGAATTATGTACTTGAACACACCCAACCCACGTCACAGGTTTATAAGCATAGTGTTGACGGTTATAGCTCATTAATCACCTGTAAAATATGTATTAGCTGCATCTATAAAACAAAGTTATCTGAATTGTTTAATGGTGACCTGGTACTCCTTTTGTTGTAGCTCTGTATTATAAGTGTTGAGGATTTCGAATCATTCACTATAATCTGATATCCGGGAGAAGAGGTGAGCTTTAATAGGTGCTCGTATAATAGATTTGACACACTATAGAGTTGACACACTTTCTTCTTCCTGTTGTATTTTATTCTAGGGTGCTTGGTAAGGTGTACGGTTACTGAGTGTAGCTGATCTGTCTAGCAATAGAAAGAGATCGCCACTGGGCGCATGTTGTTTTGGCGACGGACCATTCTGAGCACAGTGGTGACATAACGTTGACCTGGTATGAGCATTGCTGGATTTTTAAACCTCCTAACCACATTACACAGTTCAAATACAGTTAGATTAAATGTTACAGTTTTTCTTCCACACACAGTTTGTGTGGCTCTTAGTCCATCAGTATCTGGCCAGTGAGAGTTGGGACCTCGTCTTCCTATACTTGAGGATTATCTTAAAAAATGGCAACCTTTTATATGAAAAACCAAGAGCCAAAAGATTTGATTTAGGTTACTATGGTTAGTTAGGTGTAGCATTAATTAGTTACATTAATCATTGTTAAGGTTTGCAGTTGCTGGGGCACCTAGCTCTGGAGAGAACATGAACGGGCAGCGCCCTTCGTTGCAGGGTTGGGTAGAGCTCGCTGTCGCAGTGTTTCCCCTCCCTTTGGACACACCCAGTTGTCTGCCTGTGTCCTCCATCCCAGATGGAAGCTGTCATGGTGGTGAGCTAGTGTCTTAGACTGCCCAGGTTCAAGTCTCGGGGCTGGTCGGAGCGTCATCTTCGCCAGCCTTGCAGCATGCAGGCCTGTTCTTTGGGGTTATTCCACACAGCCGTCATTTTTGGGACTGTGGTAGCATAGTGGTGAAGGGACTGAACTATGGGCCAGAAGGTCCAGAGTTCAAATCCCACCTCTGCCAAGCTGCCACTGATGGGTCCATAAGCAAGACCCTTAACCCACATTGACGATGATGTGGTGATGTTGGATAAGCAAACTAAGCCAAACCTAGGAAACTAGAAAAAGGCTATTAGTAGTGCTGGGCGATATGACTTAAAATCAATACCATGATTAATTGAGCATTTTCCCTCGATTATGATGAATGAACATGTCTTTTGCTCTCACAGTTCACTGAGAAAGCTTGTACTGTAAATATTTTCTAAAGAAAGCCTGCATGTTGTTGGGATTATAAAAAATAACTGAAGGAAACACAGATGAACTATGGTTATTTATTGAATACTTCAACCAATTTAAATCCTTTGTGATTTGCTTGGATGTGGCATCGGTTATTTCTTTCCATTTTCTTTCATCTTTCTTATTGTGAGGCATTTGTAAAAACACAATGAGGAACATATGAACAGGTTTAAGTATCGAAATGATCAATATGGCAAGGTTAAGGCGGTTAATGAATCTGAATGTTGGTTTCGAATAATTTGATTACTTGCCCAGCCCTGCTATTTAGTGTAACACAGTACAGGATGTCATCTGTATCTTTATGTGGGACCCTGTGCTGGACATGCTTTACTAGAAGATGGTGTGGAAGAGACGTGATCACCAGCGGATCATGATCTATTTTGCTTTCTCGGCTGTGGGAATTGCTCTTCTGGTAAGTTTACTCTCTCTCACTCAGCCTGCATTACAAACAAAGACACCAGCATTTAGACTCCTGGGGTTTGCTCTCCTGTGGCAATCCTTAAAGATTCTTTTTAAAACCTGGCGACAGTGGAAGAATCTTTCATTTTCATGTTGTTTAATCCAGTTCTATGTCATGAGGAGCAAGGCAGGAACCAGTCTTTGACAGGTCTTTGGAATGTGGGAGAAGCCGGTGGAGTCCACAGGTGGAGTCCAAACTGCCACTCTCAGTAGAATAATCATTTCAGATAGAGGTTTTGGGAAGAAATCCTATAAATGAGCAACCACTTTAACCTTTTTCGGCTTATATTAATGTGCAGAAATCTCACAACAAACAAAATGTTTGTCCGTTCTAAGAATGGTGCTACACCAGACCCGTGCCATGACTTGAAGAGTTTAATATTAGACTGCTATAGAGAAGCTACGGAAGATGTATTAGTATACTTCAAGGCGTCATTGTTTAGAACTATAGTACTGTGCATAAGTCTTAGGCCACCTTTAAAATTGTTATAGCAATGGTATAATGACCATATACAACATTGTTATATGACACTGTTATATAATATAACTTTTTTATTTTTTACAAAATATGAAACTATTATTTAGCTAATAACTACTTTTATATTTTATGTTTTTACTATATATGGTACTGTGGAAGCCTTAGGCCACCATTATAATTGTTTTAGCAATTGGTATAATGACCATATATAACATTGTTGAGAATACAACATTATGAAGAGTATAATAAATATAACTTTTTGTTATTTAGCTAATAACTACTTTATATTGTATGTTTTTTATTAAATACAGCACTGTGCAAAAGTTTTAGGCCACCATTAAATAGTTTTAGCAATTGGTGTAACACATTGTCGAGGATCGGACCCAAACATTTCAAACTTGGATTAATCTCTTCTACTGATCTTTGTTCCAATATTTCTGAGCTTTAGCACACCGTGAGCTTTAGCCTTTTCATCCTGTTCCCCTTCTGCAAAATGTTGTCTCTTGGCTGCTACCCTTCCAAAAAGACCATTCCTGATCAAGCTTCCTCAGACTCTAGAACGGTCAACTTGGAAGCTGCCAGATGCTGCTATTGCTCAAGCGTAAGGGGAGGCCACACTAAATCCTTCCCACTGTAGCCTAAAGAAGCTTTTAAAACTTCATACAAATTTCCTGTATTGTTTGGTTTGTATTCTAATAAAGAGACTGAAATAATTATATAGGGTCAGTATATCCTTGCTAAAACTATGCAATATCTAATCATGGCCTAATACTTTTGCACAGTACTGTTTTTTTAAGGTGCAAAATCCGTTTGAGAAATGTTTTAATTTTTTTCTTCTAGTTCTACCTGAATGGTATTTTTTTAAAAGTTCATCTAGACCTTTGAAGAACCACCTTTTTGGAGCAACTGAACGTGTTGAAGGTTCTATGTTTACAGCTGTAGCGTCATCTGTGGAGGGCTGTTCATGCAGAAGATACCAGAGCAGTCTAAAGTTGCACGTCTAATCAGCAGCTAGGGGATGTTCTAGCTCTACGTTTTACCACCGGGTTACAGAACTCCAGTCCTGGAGGTCTGGAGATCATCTCCGGTTTCTTTCCTCTGTTACACCCAATATATCTGTAATTTAATTAGAGAACTGAAGAGAGTATTTGAGCATGGATAACTCTATGTATGAAACCTGAGTCCTTTGGTGATGGCTGAAGATCTGGAGCAGGTCTTTGAGGACTAGCTACCAATCTTTTACAATCATGAAGAAATGCAATATATTTTGGTGGAAAAATCAATTCAAAAACAAACACCACTGACTTTACACTGGTGGAAGAACTGAAGCTGCTGTTTGGTGAACAGGAGCTATGATGATGGGGGATTCATTCAGTCTTTTTCTTATCCGCTTAAGGCAGGGACAACCCTAGCAGATGCCAATCCATCATAGGTCACATGAACTCACACACTAGGGGAACTTTAGGAATACCAGTTAACCTAATATGCATGTATTTAGACTGTGGGAGGACACTGGAGGAAACCCAGAGGTGGGGAGGACATGGAGACTCCACACACAAAGGACCCAGACCGCTCCAACAGGGATCGAACCCAAGACATTCTTGCAGCCCATGATTGAGGACTGTAAAGAACTATGTTTAGATGTGGAAAAAAGCAAGGTTATATCTTTTGTAAATATGGTTCTACTAACCAGACCTCATCCCAGAGCTGTAGCATGACCTGTAGAGAGCTCTTCAAACATTTGTTTATTTGTTTTAACAAGTATCAATAATTAACAGGATCTTCAAACTGTATCAGTTAACATAAACAGAACAAAAAAAACCAACAACCTGGGCGTGACACACTAAGGAAGACGAGTAATATTGAGGTATGCAACATCTAATACTTGGACAACATACAGAGAAATACAAATGAGTTAATAAGTAAGTGAAATGCTGAACGTCTGAAACTAAAAAGAAAGGGATTGTAGGATTTTCCCAGCATGGGCTGGTCCGTAGCTTATTAAAACAATTAGTGGAACCTCTTAATGTGCATCTAATCTAAATGGGACTGTGGTAGCCTAGTGGGTAAGGTACTGGCCTATGGACCAGAAGGTCCAGGGTTCCAATCCCACCTCTGCCAAGCTGCCACTGTTGGGTCCTTGAGCAAGACCCTTAACCCACAATTGCTTGGACTGTAAGACTGTATCAATTGTAAGTCGCTCTGGATAAGGGTGTCTGCTAAATGCTGTAAATGTAATTTTTTTTAGCTACTGTAGAGAGCTGTGCATCCAAGAAACCTCAAAATGGTCTAAAATGACTCTACTTTTGTGCAAGTCTAATCACAAACTACAGGAATTGGTTGTTTGAAGATCTACCACGGGAGGGCACAACTCAAGTTCAGGTTTGTTTCCTCCTTATCTGAAAAGAAAAGCACAGCATCTCGTTTTACCCTCACTTATCCTGATCAGAGTCAGCGGGGTTGGGGAATTCATCGTAGGATTCTCATCCACGGGAATTCCTCCATTACTTCTTATCTACCTATACTGTAACTGAGAACTGAAGTGGGCATCGGAGCAGGAAAGACTTGAAGGAATCCCTCAGTGTGATGGTGGAAGACTAAAAGTGGCTGTTCGCTGAATTCCAACTGCCTGTCACTTAAGACAGTGGGACTGTGGTTCAAGAAGGTCCAGAAGGTCCAGGGTTCAAATCCCACATCTGCCAAGCTGCCACTGTTGGGTCCTTGAGCAAGACCCTTAACCCACAATTGCTTGGATTGTAAGACTGTATCAATTGTAAGTCGCTCTGGATAAGGGCGTCTGCTAAATGCTGTAAATGTAAGAACCCAGTGCAAAAACCGTTTGGAGCAACAGCATATCTTTGTCAACAATGGTCCTAGATTAACTGACTGTACCATCTAAATGATCACCCAGACCTCATGTAGCGTGATCAGAAGAGAGCTGCTCATGCACGAAATGCCAGAATGGCCAAAAGTCTCTTGTCACTGTTAAACAGGGTTCTACCACAGGGGTGCACAATTTCCATCCTGAACAACAGGAGTCTAAGCATAGTTTGGTGATTTCCTAACTCTATTACATGGTGTAGGTACTTTGCTAGGTACACCTGTTCACTTGCTCATTAACCCATATCTAATCACATGGCAGCAACTCCATGCATTTAGCCATGTAGACATGATGACCTGCTGAAGTTCAAACCAAGCATGAGAATGGGGAAGAAATGTGATTTTGACTTTTAACGTGACATGGTTCTTCTGCTAGACGGGCTAGTCTGTGTATTTCAGCAACTGCTGATCTATTAGGATCACACCCAGCCATCTCTAGGGTTTAAAGAGAATGGTACAAAAAAGAGAAAATATCCAGTGAGGGCAGTTGTGTGCTGAACTGCATCTCTGAATGCACAACATGTCCAACCTTGAAGCAGATGGGCGGCAGCAGGAGAAAACCACACCAGGTGCCAGGCAACTGAGGCTACAATTCACACGGGCTCACCAAAATTGGACAATAGAAGATTGGAAAAACGTTGCCTGGTCTGTTGAGTCTGGATTTCTGCTGCGCCATTCGGATGCTTAGCTCAGAATTTGGTGTAAACAATTTGAAAGCCTGGATCCATCCTTTTTTCTATCAACGGTTCAGGCTGCTGGTGGTCTAATGGTATGGGTGATTTTTTTTTTTCTCGGCACACTTTGGGACCCTTAATACTACTTGAGCATCGTTTAAACGCCACAGCCTGCCTGAACATTGTTGCTGACCATGTGCATCCCTTTATGACCACAGTGTACCATCTTCTGATGGCTACTTCAAGCAAGATAACGCACCTTGTTACAAAGCTCAAATCATCTCAGACTGGATTCTTCCATGGCATCCACAGTCACCAGAACTCAATCCAATAGAGCAACTTTGGGATGTGGTGGAACGGAAGATTCAAGTCATGGATGTGCAGCCGACAAATCTGCAGCAACTGCATGAGGAATGTTTCCAACACCTAGTTGGATCTATGCCATGAAGAATTAAGGCAGTTCTGACAGCAAAAGGGGTCCAACCCGGTACTAACAAGGTGTACCCAATAAAGTAGCCTGGTGAGTGCATGCTTGGTGAACTCAAATCTGAGTAGGGAATTCCTCAAAGGGAGCTTGACTCCATGTTTTACCAGTTCTTCAGTATAAAAATGCACAAACCATATTCAGCCTGATTAACGCGGACTGAAAGTGTACAATCCGTGATATTATATATTCCAATGTAATGTACAATTCCGAATTCTGCTGGGTTCACCAACTTTTTTTTTCTTTTTGCACACATCTCTGCTTAGCTGGGAGGAGTGCGGTTTGGATGTAGCCAGTGTCTTTGTGTTTGGAGGAGCATTGTTGAAGAAGGTGTGGAAGAAGGAAGGTGTGTCACTGCTCATGCTTTCTGGTGTTTATTCTGAATGAAGAAAGGAAAGCATCTGATGGTCGGCGGCGCGCTTCGGGTCCGATAGGCGGTGCTTGTAAGGAGTGACGTTGGGATTTTTTTTAAGCCTTTAGTCAAGTGATTTGGAGAGAAGTTGACTTGATGCCGGACTCTCACCGACCGGAACCGACGCTTCTTTCTTGCCTGTTTGTCTTTTTTTAATTTATCGGAATTTGTCCTGTCGCACCCGTTCCAGCTTCCCTCCGCGTGTCTCCGTGTGTGTGTGTGTTTTTATTTTTGTTTATTTGATCCCGATCATGAATAAACTCTACGTGGGGAACCTGAGTCCCTCGGTGACGGTGGAAGACCTGAAGCGGCTGTTCGGTGAGCGCCAGCTGCCCGTCACTGACCGGACCGTGTTGCTCAAGTCCGGCTATGCATTTGTGGATTTTCCTGATCAAAAGTGGGCCATCAAAGCTATTGAGACGCTCTCAGGTACACACACGTCCTCACTTACAGTATCTCTCCAAAACATCTACCACCATTTAGGTGGCTAAATTCCACATTTGGATTGGAACAATGCACTAAATGAGCGTGCTGGACCATCACGGGACGCTGGAGGAGTCGTACGTGGTTATACCGCACCCGCAAATGAGCTTCACCTTTATTTTGCTGAATTGTATAGGCTGTGTAAACCTGGTCACAGGCGCTCTGCAGTCTCCTGGCTTTAAGGTTGGACTTGAGGCAGTTCGGATCACTTAAGACAAAGCTAGAGATCGGATCCGATGCCCTGCGTGCACTTTGTGCGTTTTGGTCCGCGGGTTGCTCCGAAGCGCTCACTCCGGTATCGTCATATTTTCGGTCATTTTTTGTCCCGAATTTTCTGCGAGCAGATCGCAGATCCTAGCGTCACCTGCACGTGTCGAACTGGTAGCCCCAACGCTCAGGTATCTTTCTACGAGGTGGCCAGTCCGTAGGTGATGTAGAAGGGACGCAAAGCGGATAAATCCGGACGGTGGGCTTTATGATGGGCGGCGAGGGCGAGTGTCAAAGTGAGCGCCGTGCTGCCTATTGTAGGCCCTTCAGCATGAACCCTGTGCACTTCTGCACTTGAGCTCGCTTATAGGAAGCAACCCGAGGACCTGATCAATGCTCAAAGACCTAAAACGTCCCAACAAGGGCATTTCGATATGCCATGTTAACTCCGTTTAGATCTAGCCTATAAGTGCACGCTTCCTTCAGACGTGGGGTTGTACTACTACAGCCTACGTGTAGTACGCTTGGCGAGGGCGAAGCGTGGCTTGTTACTTTTTGCTTTTAAATGAGACAATTTTCAAAAAACAAACTCAAAACTCCTTAATTGAGGAGTGATCTTCAGGGCCTTCATGTCAAAGAAAGCACGTTTCCTACCTTATGGACGCTTCATTCATACACAAAGGCGATGCAGTGCGCGTAATACGCGGAATAAGGCAGGAATGAAATATGCTTAGTTAATTAAGATATATACATTAAATCAATATGCAATGAACCAGGAGTCAAGTTTGTACATATTGAGATTTTTTTAAAATCAAATACTCTTGACAAATGTTTTTGGACTTTTTTAGGAAATTTCCAGACCTCATTTTAAGGGATAATTTACGCCATCTTATTTAAAAACGTACCCAAACGTAGCTCACGCACATTGTGAGCGTACGCAATATGATTTTTTAAATCTCTGACCCAATACAACAAGTCATGAACCCGCTCCTGAACTGCTCCATTCTTTCCCTCACAGGCAAAGCCGAGCTGCATGGGAAGGTGATCGAGGTTGACTATTCAGTCCCCAAAAAGCTAAGGTAAACCCCATTCCTTGGTCATGCGCGCTTTTCTGTTTGCATTGTGTGCATGCACGGATAGGCCTGCTCGTTCTTGTTTGTGTCCAACAAGCTGCCATTATGTAACGGGGAAATGTTGTTTACGGACATGTTGTGTCTTTTTTCTTGCTGGTGTGGAAAAAAACCGCGTTAGCAGCATTGCTTACGTTCAGAACGGACTAGATTAAACGGCTCGTATGGCTCTGTAACCAAGGCTACTTTGTTTATGTTGTAGGAATCACACAGGCTTAGTACTACTACTACTCAGTGACGGTGGTTTAACAGGCCCTCAGCAACACTTCCTGTGGAAGTAGACTGTGTGGCGCTTCATTCACTAGGTTGTGGCAGTATAGGAACACAATGTTCACACCGGAGTTGTGAGAGGTGGGAAGAGCCACGCGGTTCACCAAGTGGCCAGTTTGAATAGATTGCAGGTTACGTCTGCGCCCACCTGTAGCTTGAAGCCGTATCGAGAACACAATGTACACAGACGATCCGTAAGTATAAGGACAGACCTCCAGTGCGCCGTGACTGCCTTACGCAACGTACACAAGCGACTCTTCGAGATTGCTGCAGTTCGTAAAGCTTCTCGGGTTCGCAGCTAAGATTTTCGAGAAGCCCAAATTGAATTGACAAGAGCTGTGTTAGGTTTCACTCTTGTGTCATTATCACAATAGGAAAATGCTTGAAAATCTGCCGTCTTGTGCAAGTTTAGCCCCACGTGCTCAAATTACGTTTTGTAACACAACCTCTGCGGGGAACAAACTGCAGTACCACCTTTTTTGTGCAAATTTTAACAATCCATTTACACTTGCATTGAGAAATTCCAGAAGTGCATCATTTGAAAGGCGGCCAAACTTTTAACTAACTCTTCCAGCATGTATTGAAGCGTTTGCATTGAAACTGCTGGTGTGACACGTTTACATTAGTTGACTGAAAAGGCTTTCATTTAGGAAACCGTGGGTGCTCAGGATTTTGCAAAAGACAGTATGTTAATAGTGGGGGAAAAAAGACTTGAAAAATGCGATATACTTAGCATATATCCACTCCTTCCAGTGCGTTTGAACGTTTGCTCCTCTAATTCTTTCTGACATTCTGTTCCAAGTCTTGCGGATTTATTGGGAAACGTTTTCGATGCTGAATTCTGACCCGCGTCAAGTACTGTAAATCAGGTCTAGGTAGGACGAGGAATTCCCTCAGTTCAGTCACTAACAAGACAGACTCACTGAGCACCAGGTGGGCGTTACTACATCTCTCTACTCGTCACTATGTACTGCCACTTTGTCTGGGCTTCTACATGTTGCACATCTATTAATATGTTAATTGTGCTGTTGTTTACAGTCCAAGTCACTCGATTAGTGTGATTTTAAATACTGGATGTGACTGTACACCACTGCATTGGCATCTGCGTAATAGTTATGTGACTTCCTGACTTGGTTATTTACATTTAGGTCATTTAGCAGACGCACTCATCCAGAGCAACTTGCAGTTGATACGTCTTGCAATCCAAGCAGTTGTGAGTCTTGCTCAGGGTCCCAGCAGTGGTAGCTTGGTCCTCCTGGTCTGTAGACCAGTATCTTAACCGCTAGGCGACCACAGTATTTACTACACGTAATACTTTTCATGGTTATGTGTACTTGGTGTGCTTTGTGCCACTGTAATACATGGGATTAATAAAGCCTAAAATGTCTTCATGAATCATTCTGCCGAATGGGTGCCATTTGCTTGTTGTAACTCCTAAAAATTAAGCTTAGTTTTCTATCATTTTTGCAACACTCAGTCTAAGAACACACCTATTTAACTATTCATAATGAATACTGGTCAATCTAAGGCAACTTTTATTTAGTTTCAACATTTTTTGTCTCCCATTAATGTTATTCCAAAGTTTTCAGGACCGATTTAGAAAATATTCTAATGAGCACTTACCAAAAGTATTTTTACAATAAACAAATAACATCTAAAAATAATTTCGGTAACAGCACATTGACATTGACCTGCTCAGGCATAGTTACAATATCATCAAATATACAAGAAAAAATGAGACTGCTTACGTTTGGTCTTCATGATCTTCAAGAAGATCCAAATGATTCAGCTTCCTGTTGATCATGTGACTTCAGAAGTGGGAATATGGTAGGGTAACAGGACTGAAAACCTGGGGACATGACTAAAATATGTAGTTTAAAGTAAACTATTATGTGTTTCTCATGAAGGCATAGACTGGATATGGAGTGATACAACAATTAGAAAAAACAAGATTTCTGAAGGATTTTAAATATTATGTTTTGCTGTAAAATGTAATGTTAGAGGCCAGGGACAGCCAATAAAAACGTTTATTCAGTGATATGGGTGGCTTTAAATTATGTACCTTAAATTTGTGATTGCATCACAGCTCTTTGTTTAATGATAAATTAAGTTAATTCTAGTAATTATATATATGTGTAATGGAAATGGCACCCGTTTGGTGGAACGGCTCTTATATTAAGTGTAAAATAAACCCAAACATGATGGATGCAACCTTTGAGACCCTGTATCAAGATTACAGATTATATATGTGTGTTATTTTAATACTACTATTGATTATATTCTTAATATTTAAGTACACAAGCAATGCTTACATTAAAGAGCACTTATCCAAAAATGTACCGTACTTCTATTGGCTGTAGCCTCATCACAAATGTGAGCCAATTCAACAAGACGTATTTCAATCTCAGGTTCAGGGTTAATCTCTCTCCTTAAACCTTAAATAGTCTCCTTTGAGGTGCAACATGTCCCGGTTCTTTCAGAGTTCTAAAGCAGATATCAAGAAGTGTATATCATTGAAGTCCTCGAAGTTCTCCGATGAATGTAGTTAACTAACTTAAGATGAAAACCTGCTGAGTGTTAGCATTCAAAGATTTGATTTAACTCGGTTTAGGAAGTAGAGCACATTGGCTGCACGTGGTGGTACTGTGTTAATTCTATAGAAGATACAGGGATGGTTAAAATGTGCATTGTTGTAATAACCCTTTATGATTTTAAATGGCAAATGTGTGACTGTTCATCGCAGCACCGAAGTCCACAGAGGCAGAGCAGACGTGGTTTAGTCAGTATACAGGATGTCTGCCTGTATGTAGAAATGGTCTGTATGGAGCTGAACAGTGTGATTATGGAACTGGAAGTGTTATTCATTTCCACCATAGAGAATTACGTTTTTGGTGATGATATTTACACCTGATATGTCAGGGTAAGTCTCAGATAGAGTGCCAATAGTTTTGGTTCCAAATATTAATTTTAGGTCGAGTTTTTAAAGGTAAAGGGAAGACATATTAAGTAAAAGACCAGATGATTATGGCGTGTATAGTGCAGTATGATAAAAAAAAAACAGTTTACACAAAGGAACTGTAAAAAAACTCTTCAACATGCTTATAAAAGCTGTCAGCTGACTTCCTTTTAAAACTGCACCACTAAAAGCAGGTTATGGTCCAGCTGAGATGTTGTTTGACGTAGGTGTTTGCTCTTTGTAGTATTTATGTATTTGCTTATTTATTTTTCCTTTTTTATATTGCATTTTTGAAAGTGTAGTAGCTTGAAGGATTAAATGACTAGTACTTTTGCCCAATACTCTACGTATACCTTGGGGCTTTCAAAGTTAGCTTGTTCATATTAAACTTTTAATGTTGAATTAAGTGGTCATTAATCACATTTGTTCTGCTTGGCCCTGTGAATGTTATGGGAGGTATGCAGAATGCTTCCCTATTCACCATTCCCTACACTCTACATACACTGTGTATAGATCACTATATAGCCTGTAGACTTTGTATGCTTTGCTCATTTCTGTGCGATGGCAGAATCCGACTCCCAAACACACTCGCACGTTCCGTCACACGGGCCCACGAGACAACAGCTTACACATCAGCATTCCTCCGTCAGAGGAGACGCAGTGAAATGGTGTGATGCAGCAAACAGTATGAGACGTCATGAAAATAAGGTTAGCGGATGTTAAATTGGTGGCTATTTGGATCTATATACTTATATACTGTATAAACATATACATGTGTGTATATATTGTGTATATATTTATTTGGCAAGCATTTGTCATTAATATTAGTAGCTCATTTCCCACACTTCCAAGGCAGGCCCTTTCAGACTTGACCAGCAGTTACAGGCATTTAGTTTGAAATTAGTTTTCTCCTGGTCTGTTAAAAATAAAGCATTATTGAGGGGAAAACAGCCAACACTGTAGTCATTGTTTTAAAGGAAAGCACTACTATACACTAAATGCATTACCATTAGAAGAGATATTGCATTTGTAAGCATTACATAAACTTAATTATCATCTCAACCACTTTTAGTTTTGGTTTTCTTATTCACTAGTAGATTTGCTATCTTGCTGAATTTTCTCCAGGCAAGACCTCATGCTGCAGTGTTTTATACCCTGGACTGAATTAGGCAAGAACCTTTATCTTTCATGTCTTAACTTGTAGGTTATTCATGACCTGGGGTTTCAGTTTTTTGTCACTATGGCGTACAATGAGTGGACCAGACACTTACCTTGAGGGGAAATGATGATATGGGAACTTTCACTTCATTATTTGCGGGAGGCGGTAGATTCTTAAAGTTCATGCCCTAGGAAATGTAACAGTCTGTCTCCAGAAACTTGGACTGGCATAATGGATTTCTGTCAGTGTGGGCATGACTGTGTAAGGGTGTGTATATATCAAGGGTTATAAAATGGATTTGGACTTGGCGATCTCACACTTTCGTAAAGGGACTCTAAGTTTGTTAAAATCAGGATTGCTTGGAGGTTTAAGTAAAACAGTGCATGCACATAACATACCTGTACGCAGTGTTAGCATTGGTTTAACACAGCCTTAATTCTGTGCTTTAACTGCCGTACTGTAGACGTGAAGAAATAAATCAGGATTTATAGTATGTAAACGTGGTGCATCTGGCCACTAGAGGCCAGCAGAAACACACAGATCGACCCAACGTTTCTGACTGGCAATCAGGATGAATGAGCGCCAGCTGCACTGCAGGCTGTTTAAGTTGGTCAAACGGTAGAGGTGGATGCTGTATTGTTAGAGGCAAAGATGGTAAAAGTATTTCGAGGTCTGTATGTTCGATGCAAAGCAAAGAGATGCTTGATAGAGTGAAAACCTGAAAAATTGAGGATTAGACAGTTAAGTTCAGTTTTAAAGACAGAAAGTTGGAAATGGGAAACTGGAACGGTATTGAGTATGAAGTCAAAACACACTGAGTGAATTTAGTTCGAATTTATAGAAAGAAACTAAAAAGATGTTTTTTAAATTGAGTTTGGGAGGTTTAACGTTAGACTTCAGCCTTAGTTTGTTGGATTTGTTTTTTTTCTCACTTCTGAGGCAGTGCCACCTTGTTGTGTCCCAATGTTCGTAGATGCCACCATATATAGTATATGTGCTCAAGCCAATGTGTGTCGCATTCGTGAAGCGTGTAGTCCATGTGCGTGGTGTTCCCGCATCGAATCTTGCTCTGGGTGTTCAGACTAAGTCCACAAGCACCACAGATGCATAAATCACAACTTTTTAAACCGAAGAAGGTCCAAAATCAAAACATCTTTATATATTATGGAGTAGCGAGCAAATTTTTCCCATAAGGTATAATGTAAATTGAATTAATCCGTTCCAGACCCCCTGAAAACCCACCCTGTATAAGGTATTATATGCATTAAGGTGCTCTCTGATTGATATGTTCTGACAAATCCATCATAAGTTAAACCCAACATGAACTGATGAGTTTAATATAATCTATACTGTATCATAGCAGAGCTTATTAAACATAAACACTTACATTAACCTACAGTTGGCCAAAATCATAACACAAAGCTTATTTTATAATAAAGTGTTGAAAAATCTCAGGTCATTTAGTGAGTAATGGATTGAAAATGAAAAGTAAAAGCAAAACACTTACTCTATTGGTGAACTCCGGGCTCTAATGTAGCATCTAAGCTAACTGCAGCCTGTGTTCTGGAGGATTGAGTTCCTGTTTTATTTTCGGTTGGCTCTTAAGTAGCCTCTTCAGGACCCACGGAGATTTATTTGCACTAAGAATAAAGTACTGTAGATGTAAAAATAAAGCAAAACCCAATAAACACAGCGGAGATTCTCACTGAGCAATTTGCTATTGTGAATCTGAATCACTGTGTACTGAATCGTGAATCGAGTTTTGTCTGAACCGGACTAGAACAAGTTTACCAAATTCTTTCTAGTCAAAATGTGCCAAGACTCAAATTTGCCGAGTTCAGAGGGGGTCGAGAACCTGAGAACACCCCCCACTGTCCCGTTACACAATAAATAATTACTATCATTTCTCAGTTCACGTCTACTTGTTTCCTGTTTTGGCTGTTCGAGTTTTGGTCTAACCAAAGGTGCTAAAATATAGAGCGTACAAGCAGTTTGTCTTGAATTTGTATGTATGTCAGTGATACAAAGCTGATAGAGCTGCTTGGATACATAACACACTTCAGAGAAAGCCTGACAGCACAGGTTAACGTTTTGTATCATAGTTACACGCCGACTTAATCTTCTTGTCTGTCTGAATGTGAAGAATGTGTCACCGCACACAATGCGCTGGCGAGAGGTGGAAAGGACCGTTACAGCTCAGTGTGTCACAAATTCAATAGCTGGCACATTTTAGAAAGCTGCCCCAGCCTGTAGAATGTGTCAGGATGTGACGGCTGATCTGTAAGATGTGGGAAAGAGATCTCAAGTCATTACTGAGACCTTTAATAAAGTAGGGACTTCATGTGTCCGGCAAGATGGGAGCAGTATATAGTATAGAATGGGTAGAACTCTGTCTGTAATTATGTACACAAATGTAAGGTTAATAAATGTTATGTGGCTCAGTAATATGTAGACACGAATATAGATATGCAGAGACAAAATATAAAATGTACAAATTCGATCTGAACACGAGGAATTACTAGAATGATACATTTTTATTGCAAAAAATTCTATAATGTATCTTCAGAAGACATGGCTGGTGTAACCTGTTATGTCAAGTGTCGTGTGATGGTGTTGGTGTGTTTATGTGATGGGATCTGCTGTCACACAGAAAGCAGCATGAGTGTAAGGAAGCATCTGAAATCGCTTCCCACGCTTGCCAGTTCCTGTTCCCAATAATAGTGGGGGTTAATATGTAAAATCTAGAGCCCAGTCTGAAACTATGGGTGCTTCTCAGCAGTGTTAAGTAACATTGCTGTTGATACATTAACTTTGACAGCCTCATTAGAAATATAAAAATATATATTAACTCTATTGCCAGACTTTTGGGACAAAAAGTGAATAATGTATTCCTTTTCATATAATATTTTAGGATCAACACCTTTAATGCATCAAACATATGTTTTAAATATTATGACATAATTTGTGTGATATTTATACGTTATACAACAGTTAGTTCCGATCTTGCAATCTGATTGGTCGAGTTTTCGCCATACTGATATTTGCGATAACCGCACGCCTTTTTCACACCAAACCTTTAATCTTCACTTAGTTGCACTTTGTATTTCAAACTAGCGTAGCTTGGTAGTGTTATATGAACCTTTTGTAGCGTACTGTGTTAAGGCGGGGTAGGGAATTGTCACCGTTGCATAGCAACGACTGGTTTGTTTTGGACTGAGAGGTATTGTCGTTATTACAGCCTATTCCGTGGCAAATGCAGGGCTTTGATTTATTGTGTTTCTTTCTTTCGTTGTATAAAAGCAATAGAGCACCAGATGGATTGTGTTATTGAGAATGACATCACGACTGTGATGGTCTACGGCACTCGCCTCCAGCTGCGACGTTATTCGCGGCAACACGCTTGCTCTGTTCCTTAAACAAGTGTGACCTTTGGTAGCTTAAATACATTCTTAATACAGTTTTATCCTTTGTTTTGATTCGAATGAGAAGTTTGATTTGTTTAACGCTTTAATATACGTAATAAGATGCATACATGCATGTTTCTGTAACAAAATCATTTGCTAAGTATATCAAATGTCACATTAACACCGGCAGACAGTTTATGTACAAGACAGCTTTTATTTCAGCAACTGGATCTGTACCACTAATAGACATCTCATGCACAGACTCACAGAAACAACTGGTCAGCTCAAGGAAAATGCTGAATCTGCCCAAAGAGTAATAAATGCAGACCTTTTGTGCATATTTAATGCTCATAATCCTTAAGACTGAGATTGCTACAGTTGTCCTAAGGAACTGAGAAACGAGTTCAGCTTGCCCCCTTTTACCTGTAGTCTATGTGTGTGTGTTTGAGGGTGGAAATGAGTTAAAAACATCAAACCAAACAAATTAATAATAGCAAAAATAACACGCCCGAGCCCCTAACTCAAACAAGCACCCACTGGCCTGGCCGAGATTGTGTTTGTGAGTTTATTTTGTGAACGTGTGCGGTGCTTAGTGAACCTTCTGCAGGATCCTTACGTTCTTCACACATGGAATGAAAACAAGCCCATGAAGTTGCCATGGTGATGTCCGAAACCGTATAGCAGAACCCCCACCCCCCGACTTGAATAGTATGGCATAACAGCGCTAATGATGCCATAGATCTGATAGGCAGCCCGTGAGGTAAGTAGCTTAGCTCCTAGTGCAGGTTATGGGAACACGCTGCGCCGTCTCGCTGCGGGTTATGGAAATCTCTATTCAGCGGCGCCCGATAGGTGCAGAGACGAAGACGAATGTGGCCGTTGAAAGACAGAAACAAGGGGTTGCCAGTTTCAAGCGTAGTCAGACGAAAGTCATTAGGCTCGGGCCGAGCTTCCTGGAAGCCATGCCAGATCAGTTCCTGGAAAGCTCACGCTGTAGAGCAAGGTATGAGACATCTGTAATCCAGACATTATTGTCGTTAATGCAGCCTTACTCACTCAGTGTAATTGGGGCATGTACAATATGATCAGCCAGCACCAATTCATGGTGAAATCTCTCACCTGTTGATACTCAGACGGGCTCCAGTCATTGTTTAATCGAGATCAAGAATTTGGGCTTGATCAGTGAATTAAAATGAACATGTGGCTTGGATTTAGCTACTAGTGCAATTTTAGAAAAATCAGTCACTTTTGTGCCTTAATTCCGACATTATGCTTGACCAAAAAAGGCTTTTATTGTGATATGCTGTTAAGAGTAATAGCCGACCGGTATGGGTTTTTAAATTTGTTAGAGAGCAGGGTGACCGATGGCCAATATATAATGCCGATATCACTTTTGGGGAGGAGGGGGTTATTGTTTGGAAGGGGAGGCCCTTCCATAATGACTGAACGGGATTCGCCTTGTGGAGTCTTTTAGTGTATGTATTTATATGTAAAAATATGAGCTCTTGAATGCAGCATCAGGACAAGTCTTTACTGTTTGAAAAGGCTGTGCAGAGTGACACTTTCACTTTTGTTTCACCCATATGCATTTCTTATAGCAAAAAAGAGAGTCTTATACATTTAGTCGGTATGTTATGTCTGTGGTTTTAGCAAGATAGGTAGAGTGCCGAGGTACCACTAAATCAGAAATGTGATTGAGTTAAAGACATAATAAACTCCATGGTTAAATGGCAAAGAAAGTGTTTTGTGTTCTGAGCTAAACCCTCTGAACTAAAGCACTCCGCTGGACGACACGCGAATTAACAGCTTGCACAAGCTGCCTCTATAAACGGGCCTAATAAACAGTAAGCAGGTATTGCCCTGGTGATCCTGATGCCTTAGCATCCCACCGTTCAGAGATGCAGCAATAAGAGATTGTGATGCAGCAGCACAATAAGACAGGATGAAAATAACATTATTGAATTATTAAAACGTAATAAATGCTTTCTGCTAAGGCTTCATATTGCCACTCGTATGACTGTAGACTGCTTCTAATAGGAGCAAGCAAAAACAGGGATTCGTCGAGGTAAAATCGTACAGTTCATGCATTTCAGTGTGTATAGTACTGTGCAAAAGTCTTAGGCCACCATTAGATTTGTTGTTTTGGCGATGGTATAATGATCATAAATAACATAGTTGACGATTGGACCCAAAAATTTCGAACTTTAATCTCCGTTTGTTGTGAGCTATAGCATATTTTGGCCTTTTCACCCTGTTCCCCTTCTGAAAAAGTGGTTTCTTGGCTGCTACCCTTCTGAAAACATTCCTAATCAAACATCATCTGACTGTGGAAGTGTCAAATTGGCATCCCGATTAAGTTTTTCTGAATTGTTTTCAATTTTGTAATACTGCATACAAATGTCCTGGTTGTATTCTTATAGAGCCTGAGAACTAATTATGTACGGTCTAATCTAATGGTGGCCTAAAACTTTTGCACAGTACTCTATGTATATGTATGTCCTGATCAGCCAAAATGTTAAAATCACCTGGTCAGTAACTATATTTAGGTCAAATAAATGTCCACATGAATACCCGTGGTTTACAAGCAGGACATTACCCAGAGCGTCACACTCCCCTCCACCAGCTCGTCGTCTTCCCACAGTGCACCCTGGTGCACACATGCGTTGTGTGTGGGAAAAGAAAATGAGACTCATCTGACCAGACGACCTTCTTCCATTGCTCCAAGGTCCAGTTCTGACACTCACAGGGCTATTGTAGGTGCTGTTGATGGTTATCATGGTGGGCGCTCTGACCAGAACCATACTGCATTGTGTGTTGTCACATTCCTCCCATCATCTTATGAACCTTAGGCACCCAAACCCTTTTGAAGGTTTGTGGTTTGTCCCTGGTTATATTGATTGCTGTACAGTGATGGTATTGTCATTAATAAAATGCAAGATCGTCTCAGATAAAGGATTTACTGCATTATCTTTAAACTTTTACAATTTATTGTTTACATGTACAGCATTTAGCAGACACCCTTATCCAGAGCGACTTACAATTGGTACAGTCTTACAATCCAAGCAGTTGTGGGTTAAGGGCCTTGCTCAAGGACCCAACAGTGGCAGCTTGGCAGAGGTGGGATTGGAACCCTGGACCTTCTGGTCCATAGTCCAGTACCTTAACCACTAGGCTACCACAGTCCAGTGTGTTTGAAACCTTGACCCAAATATTTAGTATTTAAGACTAAGACAGAACTCATGTCTAAGACAGGTCTGCTTAATGATTGTGACTGAGGTTAGTAGTTATTTTGGTTCTTTTTTTTAAAAACAGCAGCTTTTTTCCCTTCTTTCTTGAATGGCTGATAAATAACACTTTTCAATATTGAGCAAACAGACTAGATCGCTATTGAACAGCATTGCGCAGTGGCAGAAACTTGGCTTTTGAGGTTCATCTGAGGTGTGATTATTGCTTGTAGAAATCTTTACCCAATACCCTGCCTTGTTGACTTGAAATATAGTCAGATGCGGCAATTTTATTTGGTCGCTATGGAGACAAGGTCAAGGAAAGCTAGCTTTGTGAATACAAAAGTTGTTTTTCAGAAAGCAGAGTTTGTGAATGATCTGATCTTTTCTGGGATACTAGACTATGGACCCTGCGGTCCATAAAATCCATAAAATCCCACCCGTGCCACCGTTGGGTCCTTGAGCAAGACCCTGTACCCACTCTAGCTTGGAGTGTAAGACTGTAACAGTTGTAAGTCACTCTGGATACTAAATGACTAAAGGTAAAGAGGTTTGGAGAAGGCATTAAGTGATATTTGTTTGATTGATACTGGAATCTTTTATTACAAATGCTCTATTGATTGAGCTTCTCGACTGCATCATTTTCCTTGTTACCTTGTGCTGATTCACCTTCCACCCTTTAGTTTTTCCTGCTGTGCTGTTCTTGAGGTCATTGGTCTGGGTTTTTCCGGAAGTAGCTCTGTGAGTAAATAATGCATCGTACTGCCTATTGAATTACAATCATGACCTAATGTTTCCTGTTAACGAGCAGCTGATGGCACCGATGTTCTCGATTATGTCTGACGGCTCTGTATGTGGGCTATGCGCTGTTTATTACAATTTATTAAGCTGTTATTAGGCTGGAATCTCCACGGTTCCTCAGACGCTCCATGACCGTGTTGTCTAATTGCAGTTTTGTTCTGGAAAACATAAATATGAATTAGGGCCGGACCGTCACGACTTAATGATTATTTAGCTCTGCAACGAAATCGTGTTTATCAGAAATATTCAGCCACTTTCGTCACCAAATGTTTGTCTTTTATCCTTTTACTGTGAGGCACTACAGGTGATGCGGTTTGTCTAATAATACACAGTTTGACATGCCAAGTGGACACAACACTGTAATAAACATAATGAGATTTGTACTGGTGCAGGGTGAAATGTTACTGAAGCAGGAGCCAAAAAGGATTCTCCCTGATGGGTCTCAGCTTAATTAATATGTAGATAACCAAATATGGCTCATGTATTCATTCAATTTGGTTTAATTGGATCATTTATATTATAATTATAAAATATAGACAGCAAATATAACAGTATAATAGTTGAAATATGATTGTCACTACAACAGTAATCACATACTGTTTAAAAACACAATTGAAACGTCATGTTCTATAGTTTTCAATGCTGAATTTAACAACACATATTTATTCATAATGAATATCGGTATGAAGATGCCATTTTTGCAACTTGATTTATTACGAAATTTCTCCCATTACTGTTACTCAGTCCAGTTTCTCTTTATATGAGCAACAGGATTGGGTTCTCAGCACAGAATTAGCAAATACATCAACTGTAACCACATGGCGTCCATCCTAACAGCATTAGGACACCGAACACATCCTAATGATTTACCAAAGAAATGCATTTTTACAATAAAGAAATCTAAAAATAATTTCAGTAACAGCGTAGTAAGTTGATTGACCTTCTCAGTCATATTTACATTATCATCAAATATACAGAAAAATATAAGAGAGCTTAATTTTGGTCTTCATGATCTTCAGAAGATCCAGATCATACAGCTTCCTATTGAACATGTGACTTTTGGAATGCTCTCTAATTTTCAGAAGTGGGAAAATGTTAGGGTGACAGGACTGAGTGAAAGCTTGAGATGACTAAAATAAGTAGTTGAAAGTAAAATATTATGGATTTCTTATGAAGAAAATATTTAAGGCATAGAATGGATATGGAGTGATACGACAATGCGAAAAACGAGATTTCTGAAGGATTTTAATTATTGTATTTCATTTTAAAGTCTAACGTTAGAGGTCAGGGACAGTTTATGGGTAGTTTTGATTAATGTATTAAATTATATATCTTTAATTTGCAGTTGCATCACTGTGCAGGACACTTTTTGCTTAATAATAAAATGTTTCCTTCAGTTAATTCTATTAGTTATATGTCCTGGGGATGGAAATGGCACAGTGGAATGGCTCAATATGAATATGGAGTTTGTGGTTTAATGCACTTGTCAGTAAAAACTATAACATCTGCAGTCCGTCTCCATTTCACAACTATGATTAAGTAATTAACCAAAATAATATATAGTGCATTTTAAATTTGAATTGAATCTAGCACACCTAATCTAAAGATTAAATGAAAATTCGTTTTTGAATTATTATCGTGGACTACAAGGCAAGTTGTAGCTGATAAAAGAATAAAATAAATAAGTTTCCATGGTATAATAGGAGGTTACATTTCTTGTATAATGAAAAAGGGCTGCTCCTTGTTGGAGTTAGTTGGATTGTTTAAATATGAAGAGGATTCGAGAGCTAAGAATAAATGAATGTATATGGAGTCGATAGATAGATAATGCCTAGGCATGTTGGGTCTGTTGGACTGAGTGCACCAGCTAATAAATCTATAGTAATATTCATCTACCAGTCATCACAGTGCATTTGTTATCAATATAGCATGATGTAATGAAATAATATAGCCCTGTAAAACACAGCTCATATAAACAGTGTAAAAGATGTCTTTTTTATTTCATAAAAATAAATGAAGTAAGTTTTACATTGTTACTTTTTTGTATAAAGCATAAACGGCATTTAATTTCTTTGTGGCAGTTCTCTAGGTGGTTTGAATTATAAAGGAATAAATAAATGCATAAACAAAAATGAATAGCAACAAATAAATAGAAATATTCATAAATATGTAGCCTGTAATTCAAAGCACCAGTCAGTTCAAATGATATTATAATGTATATGTCTAAATTATATATCATTCATTTAATAAGCCAAAAACAAATGGACACAATTAAAATCTGTTCATTCGTGCCTTCCTAATTCGAACCTAGCCCACCTAATCTACCATTTGCTTAGTTCCTCAATAAATGTCATGAACTGTTGTGGATAAATGTTTTTAATTATTACACTATAAAAGAAGATATGAATTTAATGAAATAAACAGCATAAGAATAAAAAGCATTTTCCCATACTGTACATGGTAAGCTTGCATTTTTGGTTAAATGACGAATATAAAAAGAATTCAACATCAATAAATATCTAGAATAAAGGGAATAAATTCATATAATCGAATAGATAGCTGAAACGTATGAATATGGAATATAGACTACATTAATGTTAGGTATTTATGTCACTTTAAGTTGTGTTTCTTTACTTAGCTTTGTGGTCCTAATGTTGTTCTAACAAACCTAATCTTAAACCCAATGAAATGTAAATACAATGTAGATTAGTACTCATAATGTAGGAGCGTTAAAGAAACATTCAGTTGCAGAGTTAGGAATAAATCATTGCAGAAACGATTCCTGAAGACTGTAATTGATTATAACATGATTATGTTTCCCAGATACTTGTGTAACATTTGTACATTTGTTACACAAACTGTGTAATCTGAAACATTTGAATGATTTTGTATTTATTTATAAATTGAATGAAATTAGGTAACACTGTGCAGGGATGCAGGCCTCCTCATTATGTAGCATAATAATATCATTTGGTCTGTGTATTTTATGGAATCCAGCATCACAACCCATGTGTTTGTACATGAATAAAGTCTCAGAAATGGCTATAAAACAGCAATTAAAAATAGTGTGATCCTGCATATTAATTGTAAAAAGGTAATGGTGAATAGAGTGATTCGATTACAGTTATTTAGGCGTTAATATATGCATATTGGAATATTGGTATTAAAAAGACAAATACCTTTTAATACCTAGTGAGGCTACAGAGACAAAATATTGTTGTTGTTTTTTCAAATATGGACCAACAGAAATAGTTTTCGTTCATACTGTACATTTAAAGCTCCGCTATAGCTTTTATAACCTTTATTTTGTTATACTCTGCATAATATTTCATTTTCTCTAAAATGTTAGTCTACCTGTTATTATAATTATGATATTTTTAAATATAATATGCATTTGGTTTCTGTTTATTTAAGCTATTACTATGAACGTATGAATTAGATAACTTAATTCTTATATATAACATCTAAGCCCAGAGGTTTCTTCCTTATAAGGTTTAAGGAGTTTTTCCTTTCCACAGTCGCCCTAGGCTTGGTCAATTTGGGATTGGTCTTATAATTTAGTAGATATTATTCAGCTGTAAGGCTGCTTTGAAATGAGTCTAAAATAACAATTAATCAGTCGATATAATAAGTCACCACAATGTGCAGCCAAACAAGACAGAACTAGCTCACCAGTACTGCAGATACTCTTCACTGTATGAATGTATTAAACCCATAATGAAATGAGAAGGCCATGAGAAGTCTGACCAGACCAAAAGAAGCATTTAATATCTAGATGTAAAAGCACTTATTGAGTTTCGAGTACTTTTGTGCAAATACATAAGAACATCAGAGCACAGATTTATGCATTCATTTCTTTACATAGCACAGTTTGTAAATCCAGAATCTGCTTTAAATC
The DNA here is from genome assembly GCA_025084515.1 of Ancistrus triradiatus. NCBI lineage: Eukaryota > Metazoa > Chordata > Actinopteri > Siluriformes > Loricariidae > Ancistrus > Ancistrus triradiatus. The sequence goes on along the minus strand of JAJAGP010001595.1, from coordinate 104,291 downwards.
ATTGGTGTTACTTGGTGTGACACATGTTGTTCAAATAAATGAATACAAACCCTTCTAATTTTACAAAGGCTCAGAAAATTCAATTTCTAGTGATACTCCAGCATTAATTGAAACCTTTATCATTAGTTCTATCCATGTAAGGAGAATACATCGCCTGAAGCACAGTTTATTTTTAATCCCTGCTTGTCCTGGTGAGGGTTGTGAGTGGATCTGGCATCCGGTCCATCTTAATGAATCTTAATTTCTTTACTATTTCTTTAATGCAGATTTATTTTCATCCATATTAACTATTGATTTGTATGAAAGCTAAAGGTTTGAAGACAGAGAAAGCTGCTAATACTCTCTTATGTTTATCAGTTTCCTGAAACGTCTCATCAGCTGTTTTCTTCAGAGACACTGCAATCTAATATCTTGTGATGATTAATAAACAGGAGCTTTTCCTTTTTATTACTGACATATTAAATCATATTTACCAGTTAGGAATTGTGTACCCTTGTAAAAACCTGTTGGACAGAAGGGTAGTTGTGCTTGTTGCAAATGAGGTCAGTCAGATTTTTAAACTATGTTTAACTGTACTGGTTTAATCACGCAACCATTTGAAACCTTTAGTCCTGGGCATGGCGACCTGATAAGGGGATCCACAGATAACAAGTGACCGGGAGTTGCTGCGTAAGAGTGGGATGAGACTCTCAGTGAGGGGACAGCCATCACATGAGCTGAGGCATTATATAAACTGTGGTTGTTCAGTTGGTAGAGCACTGGTTCCCAATGCTGAGCATCCGTGGCTTATATACAGCCTCTGGCAAAGTGATGGTTGTCCCAAATGACATGTTCTCGCTCTTGTTGTCGGTCTTGTCCCACTTTCATGGAGGTGTCTTCTTCTCAAGTCAAGTCAAATTTATTTCTAGACCGCTTTTGACAACGGGGCATTGTCTCTAAGCAGCTTTACAAAAATCTAGGCCCAAAGCCCTAACTGAGCGAGCCTAGGGTGAAAGAGGAAAATAAAAACTCCTTAAATATTATAAGGAAGAAACCTTGAGAGGACCAAGACTCAAAAAGGGACCAAACCTGCTTAGGCAGCCTAGATGATGCAAGTGAGAATTAATTTAAGTTACCCAATTAATGTTTATCAAAGTAGTTTAAATAAACAGAAGATAAATATAAACATTAAAGGAGAGAATATGTATAAAGAAAAATAATTAACTATAATCTATACAGATTATAATAAATGGAAGATAATACAATATTATGAAGAGTCTAATAAAACTCATACAATGTTGAAAATAAGTGTTAAGAATAGAGAATATTCCTCTCCAGGCAGGAGTTCCTGGTCCTAGTTATCTGTGTACTGTGAGAGCCTCCCTGCCCACGAGGCACGATGCCTCACCAGGGGTCCTTCCATCAGTTATTCTCACACCGTGGGGGCGATCAGGGATGCCCCTGCCTGATAAATGATTAGAGCTGAAACATTTAACCTAAAATATAGTAAATAAAGTATTTAGTTTAACCCACTGTAATTAATATTTACCATGTGATTTCTTATAATTGTTATTATTACAGTAGAATTTAATTTCTCCTACTTACTGACCTATAACACTATATTCGCAAAATAAATATGATGCAAAATATACTTCAGTAGGAACCCAATCATGAACTAATGTGTCTTAATGGGTTTAGTTCTTAAGGTAATCACTTAATTTTAAAACGAAGCTAAACATGCATAAATGAGCCTCTGTTTGGACTGACTCACCCTTTTGAAGCTAATGAGATACATAAACTTTTGTATTTATAGTTTAACTATAAATACTATAATTAAATATATCAGGAATTTACAAAAACTAAATGTATTAGTGAGCGTTATACAGAAATACAATCTTTTGATTCGTGCTAAACCCTAAAGCAGTTTGGTTTTTCTTATAGAATTCATTTTTAGATTGTTTTACGCTTTAGATCATTTTTTAATGGATATATTTTACCAGTTCTAATTTAGCAGTTAGCTAGCATGTATATTACATTTCTCCAAATGCCTTAGAGACAAACGTCTTTTATTTACTGAAAGCTAAAACAGTTTAGTTACATACCAAGGTTTTAAATGAATCAGTAATGAACAGTCGTCTTGTACACACAAGTGTTTTAGTTTTAAATGTAATATTGCTTTATAAGCATTTATTTTAACTAGGAACACTTGGTTATAGTTAATAGGTAGTGCTCTTCTATCAGTTAGCTAGCATGCATGTTTAGGTGTTCAAGAAAAATGATAATAATGGAAAACAATCTATGATGCTTGATTTATTACAGTATTACCATGTTAATATTTTGATAAACACATACAGCTTAAATGTTTATTCTGTATTTGGTAAATCAGTGCTGTTTAAAACTTCATAATTAGTAGAATTATATGACATTTCTGTGAATACCTTGATGAATGTAAACATGTATTTTTAACCAAAATCTAAAGCTGCTGTTTTAAGCTAAAGCTGAAATGTTTTACATACATGATTAGTTAGTGTTGTAAAAAATAGTTTTATGTCACATTACCAGTAAATTTCAGTTAGTTTTAACTTAGCAGTTAGCTAGCATGAGTCCTGGTAAACGCTGTTACACAGGACAGCTAGCTATGAGCTAAATATAGCTATAGCTAATAGCTAAGTACAGCTATGAGCTATGATGCTAAATATAGCCTAGTGAAAAAATGCTTGCCACATACAGTGTAGCTTTCATTCAGTTATATAGTCAGTATTTGTTTTTTTTATTCAGCAAAAGCTTAAGCAGTTTTGCTTTTTAAATACACAAAGGTTTTGCAATTTAACATTTTCTGTAATATAGATTTAACTTGTGTTTACTGACCAGTTGGTCCTGATTTGTCAGCTAGCATTGTGTGAGATAAACAGGACTATAGCTACAGTGCAACATATTAACAAGAATATAAAGATTATGGTCTTCAAAATGATCAAATATTACCTTAAAGCTAATGATTGTATTGTAAATATTTAGTTTAATGTTTGATTTCATTTATTTAAAGATGCAGGAGATATTTTGCTACAATTTTATGAGTTATCCTTTCATTTTATCAGTACATAGTAGAAGGTACTTTGAGTGCCTTGTGTATGGTTAAACATTTTTATGTTTATATTGTTTTAGTTGACTTTAATTATAGTGATCATAGGCGATAACCTCTGATTTTGAAGCTAATGTATTTAAAGCATTTAATTTAATCAGATCCATGTTTAGCACTATATGCCAGTTAGACCTACACCTACTTTAGAAGTGTGTTCTAGGTGTCCTGGAAAGTTGTTCCACATTTGTTTGCCTAACTTAAGTCTTGGAAGGTGACTCGCTTAACCCAAGACTTGTTTGCTCTCAGAGTATCATTTTTTTTTAAGCCTTGTACCTTTTGGCTACTCCTTTCCGATGTTGCATTTTAAGAAAAAAATGGATGTAGTGTTGGTAAATGTGTGCATTTGTTTCAGAAAAGAATAGTTGTAGGGCTTGATGTGAAACAAAATGGCAGTCCCACTTATTTTGCGTTAATGATTTAAAATACCTAATGTAATAGGCAATTGTGGAGCATTCTGGAATCCGAACGCCAGACCGCCATTTACATTTGAATCATTTTGCAGGCCAAAATCGTTCTGTAAATGACGAGTACAAAATCTGATGAATGTAATTTATTATTCAAGTGTTTGTTACTTGCAGCTTTAGACAGATTAGCTGAGGATACTGCTCTATTCAAGCTAAGCAGCTTACACAGGCATTTTCATAAATTTCATCAAAGCAATCCCATAATATAGAAATATATCTATAATATTTTCAGGGTTTATGTTTGGAAAACGTCGGTGAACAAATTGGCCATATGAATAATTGAATTGGGTACATTACCAGTTCTAGCTTTTGTTTTGAGGAAAATAGCCACACTTCATACATATTTAATTCTTATAAAGTATTTGACCAATATAAATGAGCCAACCCAAATGAAGTTTTCTAATCTGTGCAGACATAAAGCAGGTAAAACCTGTATTCAATTCCAGTGTTATTGTATCAAACATCATTACATTTCAGTGCTGTTCTTTATAAGCTTTCTGTCTTTTCTTTAATAAACGGATTATATTCAGATTTCAGTCCTGACGTTTGACGTGGCATGTGGAACTGCTTTCTGTCTTGGGCTCTCTCTAGAAGTTTCCATGCGGCGTGAATTGACGTCTCTGTGTGTGAGGCGGCGTCTGTGCCTGAGATTTGAGGGAAGCTGGTAGCTAGAGGTTAGATCTGGTGAATCGGCTGATAAGCTGTTGGGAGACGGTCCGATCGGTAGAGAGAGACAGTGGATAAGCTGTTTGAGAGAGACTTGCTGTGTTGAGTGGAATCGGTCCAAGCGGCTCGACTCTGTCCGACTGTGCCGTTTACTCAGACGGCGGGTTGCCAGATGGCACGTGGTGTGTGGTGTGCACCCAGAGTACATCGCTCGCTCCTTTCGCTGTGTGCGCTATGGCCTTTTCCGTCCACACCCTGAGCAGGCACAATAATAAAATCCACTTTTTAAGGGGGCTGATTTGACATCTGAAGGTTTAAATGGCTGTGCGTTATTAATGTCATGTAGCGTCACTAACCAGTTTTGTGCTTCTTAAGAGGTTTTAATCGCTTTGCTCATCATTTTCACCAAATTTCAAAATGAATTCTGTTGGAATATCCAAACAACAAAATGATTCATATTACCCTGAATGAATAGTGGTACAGTAGTACAGTCTGCTAAACATACAAGGAATATGCGTTTTTGATGGAACTCTAATCAAACGAAACGGTATCATACCGGAGTGAATAAATTATCAGCAAATTGTACATCTGCTAAACTTACAAAAACGTCTGTTGTGACTTGTTAGCACTCCTTGTCTGGTCATGTGAAAACCACAGACCCTGCCCCACCCTGAGGTGCCCAAATCTCATTTCTCTTTGGGGTGGGGTCTGCAGCTGCCATGTGACCAGACCAGGACTGTGGTCATGTACTATTAATAAAAAGCTAATTAATCAGATTAAGGGTGTTTTTTTTATGATAAATTGGTTTTACTAACCAAATTGTCATTTACTAAGTGAATTCTACAGTAATAAACAAACAAAAAATTGTAATATTGAGTTTATTGCATTCAAAAGTATCTACAATTTTCTATCTAAACCTCCCCCAATCTAAATCCGTTCGTTTTAAGAGCTGAGGTCTTAAGAATTATAAAAGGAAATGAAAGTCAGTCTTATATATCTAATTCACATCTGAATGACAGAGATCTTTTACTTTTTCTGTAAGTGTTTCAAGTTTTATAGAAGTTACAAAGATAAGAATTACTGTAGTGTAGAGTACAGTACTGTACTAAATGTTTTCATATTGTACTTTAATTAATATTATTGTTTGAAATAAAACACTATGAGCATAGTATCTCAACTCAAAATGTGACTATGGTAATGGCCGGTCACCGTCCATTTTCACACAAATGTAGTGTGGCGCATATCTGTATTTTTAATCTTTCTAAACTGATGCTAATTAGCCTTTTTATCTGGTGTTTATTATCAGCTATATTTTAAAACTTTCATACGAGTAAATTATTTGTATTATTATGAATAAAAAGCTTTGTTTAAATACCATAGTAAATAATAAATGGTTTGTGCTACATGGCTCCAGAATATGGATTCATGCCTTAGTGATAGGTATTGTACGTGAGGAGTTTGGCATGTTCTCTCACTGTCCATGTATACAGAGTAACGAATAACCTATATACAATCAACAGAACACTATTTTATGTTTAGAAAATTTAGAAACAAGGAAATGCTGGGTAGAGAAATATATTTTAATGTCCAGTCTTGTTGGTAAGTGTTACAGAAGTATTGACAATACACAAGAGTCTTACTATTTTGTATTATTATTATTTGTATTATATGTCAGCACAATTAATAATTATGAAGCGCAACCGAATTTGTTTGTTTTCAGTTGAAGTTTTTACTTTCACTTTCGCTGAACAGCAGTGGAGTAAACACACTTCTTTCTGAATGAAGTTGCTGGGGCTTATAGAAGTACTGACAATACATATAATACTCTTACAAGAGAATGTTTTGTGTTTTTGATCGAATGTCATCATATATTAAACATGTGTGTCAACCACAGTTGTTAAGAAATGAATAAGGCACAGCCATATCCATTTATCAACATTAGTCTTTACTTTCACTTTTGATATAGCAACATGCACGTCTTTATTACCCTCACATTAGTGGAACATGTAACCTAATAATAGCAACAACAGCAGTAATAAAATAATGATGTTAATATGATGTAATATATGAACAATATATATCTTATATGATAATATTGTCATTGTTTCCACTATTATTGTGTTTAGATATATATATATATATATAGATATATATATATATATATATATATATACATATATATACACGTGCTCATACACGTGTGTGTATATATGTGTATGTGTGTGGTGTGTGTGTGTGTAATGTGTATGTGTAGTATGTAGATATATATATATATATTATATATTATATATATATATCTATATATATATATATATATATAATTATATATATATATACATACATACATACATACATACATACATATATAATAATAATACATTTTATTTATAAAGCGCCTTTCACGACACTCAAGGACACTTTACAGAATATAGATTAAAAGTTCAGGATTATAATATATCTATATGTATATTGTGTGTATATGTGTGGATATATATATAATATATACTTATATATATATATATATATATATATATATATATATATATATATATATATATGTGTGTGTGTATGTATGATGTATGTGTGGGTGTGTGGTGTAGTATATTATATATAGATATCTATATATATATATAGATATATATATATATATATATATATATATATGAATATATATAATATATAATATATATACACACACACAACACACACCACGTGTATGTATGTTATCTATCTAAAAAAAAAAAATGTATATATATATATATATATAATATATATATATATATATATATATATATAATATATATATATATATATTATATATATATATATGTTATGAGTTCAGGATTCAATTTTCAAAGTACATACAATATAAGACGTACCTTTTTTATTTCAGAAGTGTAGCAATGCAAAACACAATGCACATTTTCTTATTAGTTTTTAAAGAAAAAAATCTTTGGCCCTCTGAAATGAAAAGAAATGACTAGAAACAGAGGTTTTAAATTGTAAACAAAATGTTCTATTGTAGCTTCACCATATCTTAAATAAGATGTGAAAACATTTCAAAATAATATGTACTTTTCTTGTAAAAAAATTTAACAAAATAGAATTTAGGAGTTTAAAATAATGCTACATCAACAAAAATTCACCAGATTTAAATAACTAAATGCTATTTTGATCTGAAATTCAAAGTAAACCAATGTGCCAGTTTCTATTGCAGAACAAAAGAGTATAAAGGCATTCATTCATTCATTCAGGATGTGTATGGGAATATGACAGATGATTGTGCCCTCTGGTGTTCAGAAAAGGCATTGGCAGAAAGCATCGTCTCACTCCATGATGCACATTGTGACATTTTTGCGTAATAGTGCATGGTGTCATGATGTATTGTTACACCCTTAGAATACTGTATAGTTTTTTATTATTGGATTACTGAGATTGACTGTGTTACCACATTGTTTGATTATTCCAGCCATTTAATATTTATCATTAAGTGACGTTATGTAATGCTGAGCACCTGCCAAATACGTCCCTGAGATGCTGCTGGTATGGAAACATGTACAGTATTTATAAGAGAATTGATCGATCGCATTCGTATGTATTTACAGTTTATGTCTTGCGCCACATTGTTCGCATCCCACCTCTGGCAAGGTGAGGTGTGAGTGACGACAAGTGTGACTAGCAGTTTGTGTCCTGCCTCTGGTGGGGCGAGGTTTGAGTTTGGAGTTGTGATCCTGCCACACGTGTACACCCCCGAGACAAGTACACTCCTGCCAAAGGACATAAATGTTAAGTCACAGAAAGTCACTTTAGTCTTGTGCAAAAGTTGGGACACCCCTGATCAAATTACACGTTTTGATTTCTTCAATGGGGGGGGAAAAAGCCTCATCCTCGGCATTGAACGAGTTTAAATCGGGCTTGTTTTGAAATTGTAATGCCTTGTATTCTTAAATATAGTGGGGAAAAATGAAATGCAAGTTTGCAAAAGACTATTCGTAGTGTTTTGTGTAGACAAACTGTGGACTGAGGGTTGTTTGAAAAAACAAAAAACGGGATCCCACCATAGTGTTCCAACACACAGAAATCTACTCACCTGAGTCTTTATAACGCTGCCTGGTCTTAGCAAAGGAACTGCCTAAAGTTTGAGGACGCTGTAATTATGTGTAATGAGTCAAATCAATTCAACACTTGTGTGATCAACAAATGTAATGAATTGTGTAGCTGGAATCACTCGTGTCTGAGACGGATGTAGGTACGAGGGCCGAGCAGGTACAGCTCTGTGTATGCCTGTGTATTTGTGTATGGGTGTGTGTATGTAACCAGACCTAGCCGTATCAGAAGCTTGTGTGTGTGTGTGTGAGTGTGTGTGTGAGTGAATAAGACGCAGATTCCGTCTTCCTGAGTCACCCGGTTCGTTGGAATCCTGTCGTTGGGCACATGGTGTGTATAGCAGTGCCAGTGTGAACAGCAGATGTGCTCTTCACACACACACACACACACACACACACACACACTCCTCCTCTCTCTCTTTCTCTCTCTGTGATTCAGTTAATCTCCAATTTCAAGCTGGATTGTTGCTTATAGTGTTGTATACGTTTCATATCGTGTGTTTTGGTGTGGTGTGTGTGTCTGTGTGGGTGTGTGTGTGTGTGTGTGTGTGTGTGTGTGTGTGTGTGTGTGTGTGTGTGAGAGAGAGAGAGAGAGAGAGAGAGAGAGAGAGAGAGAGAGAGAGAGAGAGAGACCTTCTTCAATCTACATATTTCACTAACTTTGCTCATTATTTAGCTCTGTTTTATTGTTCTTTTCTCATCCGTCCTGTTCTGCTGTTCTTCACTACAACCAATTGCTTTGTTCTACTAGAGTCAGCATTATAATGTACATATATAATATATAGTACATAATACTTACCCATGTTAGGGATACATCCATAGCAAGAATGTCAGTAGGGATCAGGCCTTTGGGGAAAAAGAGTTGTAATTTTAAGTAATATAATTATATGCTTTGAAAGAACTGTGTTAATTATAGACGTATTAAAAGATTGCATCTCTCTCTTCATATGGCTCACAGTGGGTAAGTCCTCCCCAATCCCACGTTGGCAACCAAGTGGCTTTGTCGCTGAACTTGGTGACATTTTGGACCCCTATATCAACTTTATTACAAAGAAAGAGCCTAGTAACGAATCTAGCATCTTTCTGAGGAGGCGTTGGTGAGTGTTTTGCTCTCAGTAAGGCTCTTCAGCTGTCCTCCTGACTTCTTGTTATTGGTGGACAGAAGAGTTTGTACAGATTCAGCACTTCAGCTTCAGGTAATGTGAGCGAAAAAATGGGATCTCAGTGATTTTGTGCATGGCATGATTGTCGGTGGTTTGAGGGTTTTTCTATCTGCTGATCTCTTGGGATTCTCTCACTCGACAGGATCTAGAGTTTACTCAGACTGGTGCGGTAAAGAACAAACATCCAGTGAGTGGCCGTTCTGAGGACAGAAACACCGAGGTCTGACTGGTTTATGCCAGCATCGCTCCATATCGCTCCATATGGACTCGCTCACTTCCACTGTCCAGTTCAGTGCAGACGTCAAGCATGGCATGGACCATGAAGGTTTCCAGTTAGTTCTAGATTTAATGGTTCTGGTTGTGGAAATGGTTTAATTTATCCATAAAATGTGAGGGATGTACCCAGACTGAGCAGCAGGTTTTACTCAGCCACAGTGCACTGGTTCTCCGAAGGAGGGATTATTACTTCAGGTTTAGTTTGTAGTTCAGTTGGACTTATTTCTGGTCCTCTCTACAGCAGTTACTGAAGTCTTTTGTTATGATCGCACAAGCATTCAGCCTGTTGGTGTCGAATAGGGTTGCTACAACTGGAAATGTGCAGAACGTGAGGGCAGAAATAATTAATTATATGTAACAGTTTATTTAGAATAAATTGTGAAAATAAAAATGTCCAGTGTTTTTCCAGAAGTCCGTTTTATTCAATTTTGTAAGGATGAAAATTTATATAATTTATATTTTCTGTTTCTTTTATTAACTAGTTGATGCAGTTAGTTAGAAATGAGATCAATTTATTTTTTCCTTTATATATTTTAAGTATTATTATTACTTGTACAGCATATTGTAATAATATTCTAATTGTATGCCTATTTCTTCTTTTTGATTTATTTTATAATTATATATTTAGTAGTATTATGTTATAGGCTCTTAGTGACATTTCTGTTTCATAAGTTCAGCACTTTATGGTCACATCCATAATACACACACTGCTGTGCTGTCATATTATCATCAGAATCATAATCGTGCAACAATAACGTAGCGCGTATGTACATACTGTTATGCTAAATAATCCCAATAAGCATATTTTTACATTATTTTATTCAATATTTTATTTATTTTCGCTGTTTTACATTATTGTATTATACTCTTTGGAATATTACATTTACTCTAAATTAAGTCTATATATTATCATATTTCAATGATTATATTTTTAAATATGTTCTCTCTGTTAATATATATGGCACTGTGGTGGCCTAGTGGTTAAGGTACTGGGCTATGGACCAGAAGGTCCAGAGTTCAAATCCCACAACTGCTTGGATTGTAAGACTGTATCAGTTGTAAGTCGCTCTGAATAAGGGCATCTGCTAAATTACATAAATGTCAAAGATCTATGGGACTGTGGTGGCCTAGCGGTTAAGGTACTGGACTATGGACCAGAAGGTCCAGGGTTCAAATCCCACATCTGCCAGGCTACAACTGTTGGCTCCTTGAGCAAGACCCTTAAGACTGTGTCAATTGTAAGTCGCTCTGAATAAGGGCGTCTGCTAAATGACATAAATGTAATGTAAACAAACCTGACTTTGATTTTGTGCCATAATATCACACCAATAACATGTGCAGTGTATACATACATATGATCAGTTAGGTATGAGCAGTTCCTATTTTGCATGATTTATTCTGGGATATCGTGTTGCAAGTTTTACCAGCTATCGTTACAAATACTGTATACAGTTTGGGAGGAAGCAGCCATATTGTGCAGCATTCGCGCTTTTGATCCGCCGTGTACCTTTTATACAGCAGCTATGGTCTGTATGACAGCGTCCTGTGCTTTATTGTGGAAGAAAGGCAGTCCCCAACCACATACTCTCACATTAATATTCCACACGTGTGCTTCTCCTATACAGCAGGCACGCCAGCTATTGGCCTAAGGCGTTGCTATGGTAACCACGTAGCGACCGCTGGGTCTATAGGAATACTGAGGAGAGGTGCCTGGTGTGTGCGAGTAGCGTTTAGAGCGATCCCTTCGGCATAGCGTGGACACCTGGTATTAGAAAGATGGAAATCAGGACAGACCGAGGAAAGGTGTGTTTTTCTGCCTCGGGTGTTTGTAGACCATCAAACAGGTTCTGGTAGTTATAGGGATGTATCCGAAACAGAATATGCATATGTGATTAAGTGTTTACAAAATAATCACAGTAAATTGCACAGTAAAATCCAGGTTGTTTTCTTTTTTGTTTTATTTATCCGTTTCAAGAATTTCGAAGAAATGCTGCTCTTTCACTGTGCTAAATGGAACGATGTGTAATTCCAGGCTGGGTTTTTTTGGTTGCTTTGTCACTCTTCCCCTCTTAAACCAAATGTTGGTCAGCCCAGACATGATCAGTGTAGACTTGCTATGGTGTATGGCCAGACTCTTTGCAAATACGAATTAAATGCATTTTAGTCTAATTAAAATTCCTCCTGCCTAGCGCTCTACCACTACAGTAACACCAGCCGCTGTTCATGTGAATAGAACTGAGACTTCACTGTACTTACCTGGCACCATATTAAATAAAATGCTGCTTGCGGTTTGATTTAGATCAGAACTAATGCGACGGAGGGGTGTGCGATACTGACAGAGAAGGATATCTTGATATTTTCTGGGATTTTGTTAATGAAGATGATAATTAAACAGTCATTTTGGCAGTGTACATCTTAGGTCTAAAGTATTCAACCGCCTGAACTGGCGCCGTCTCTTTCACGTTGTAATTGCTGACAGCATTTATGTCTTGCCAACGTTGCTTTTCTTATTAAAAGGCGCTTTTTTAGAGAAGGAATCCGTTAAGGTTTGCTGAGTGTGTTTTTGTGCTGGTATTTTGCCTGGTTTAGGCTTGTCGTGTACAGCTGACCCCCGAGGTTTGTCCCTAATGGCAACCGATTGCCATCTTTTCAAAGCCAAACCAATTTCGGAGACGTTGACTGCAAGGCTGGTGGTGTCTGTGTTTTGTCTCCTGGCGCACTCCTGGTTCACTCATTTTTAACTGAAGTCATGACGTTTTAGGTGGAATGCAAGCTTGATTTGTGGCGTCCTACCTGGCTACATGATACAGGTGTGTTTTTGACTGGCATACTCCTAATATCAGCTCATACATCGTTCAAACCACAATTAAGCTGTTATCACCGACGATACGTATCACACACACGGTAATGCAGTGTTAACATGAAGATTGCAGTGCCTACAGAAAAATCATATCCTGTCAAAGCCTTTTGTCATATTTGCCGGTGGCAAATTTGAGGGACTTATTAGTTGGCCTGTGCGTGCGACAACAATCTCCCATGCCTTACAAGTCAAGTCAGATTTATTTATATAGCGCTTTTTACAATGAAGCATTGTCTCATAGCAACTTTACAAGTTTAGATTATCTCCTAATATCTACGTCCAATCCCAAATTGAGCAAAACTAGGGCGACACAACGCTGCACTGTATGGCCGGGTGGCGACAATGAAGGCTCGTTTGAAAAAGTGCCACACTGAGTGCGTTTACATGCACTTAATAATCCGATCACAGTCAGATTTCTGCAGTTATCTGATTGTTCAAGTGGTCCTGTATACAGCGTACTCCCCATCTAGAAATCAGATTAAGAAATCCCATAAAGAGAGCTGGATTTGATTCCAGTAGTCGGAGTACTCGTAGCATGTGTGCCAGAAACCCGATTATAATCGGTGTTTTCAGGCTGCACGTGTGCACGGGCCTTCCAAGACGGTTGCCAGGTCTGTGTATTTCTAAAGATTTTGCTTTATTTGACCTCTTTTTCGATTGACTCTGGCGTTTTTGTCTCGCTGGATCTGGCAACCTTGGAATTAAAAGCGCCAGCGACACAGCCGTCGAACACTTTTTGAAACGCAGTACATACTTGAGAACGTGAAGGATTTGTTCGTTTGTAGAAAAATATTTGTATATTCATTTGTATATTTTCTCTAACCTATACAGTAGGTATATAAACATGGTTCACATTCACTCGTTGAGTCTCTGTTTCTTCTGGCTGAACGTCCGGTTGTTTGTAGGACTGTGGTAGCCTAGCAGGTAAGGTACTGGACTATGGACCAGAAGGTCCAGGGTTCAAATCCCATCTCTGCCAAGCTGTCACTGGTGTCCTTGAGCAAGGCCCTTATCCCACAATTGCTTGGATTGTAAGTTGCTCTGGATAAGGGTGTCTGCTAAATGCTGTAAATGTTAATGTAGTACTGTCTATTTATGCATTTCTGTTAAGCAAAAGTATCAGGTCCTTTTTACGACTTTCCCCTACACAGGGTCATAACAGGACATTACTGTATTTCCTGTAATCATTGTGAAAATGCAGTGGCAATAGGGATGCTGTGTAGATGGTAGCGTTCCACTCATGTTTTCAGTGGTACCGTTTGCACGCAGTTTTCTTGTGAAAATAACCTTTATATTTACATCACAGTAGCCTAAAAAGACTACGTGGCTATAGGGATGTCTGGTCAACGGCCTGTTTCGCAGAACGTAATGGGGTCATTAAATCTGTCCACTTAAAGTATGTTAGGGCTTCATTTGTGATGTGGACGACTCTTCAAAACTCCTATTTAAGGAGAAGATGAAAAGTAAACGAAAAAGACCAGTAAACAGCGTCTGCCTAACTAAACGGTGTGGCTTCATAAATACAAAACCTGAGGAGTAATAGCTTCTTGAAAACAAAACTTGAGGCATAAAAGAGTGCTGCTGAAGCTCAACTAATTGAGGTGCTGACAGAGTGGATAATGTGCATGTGCATTGATGTCAGTTACGTAAAAAGTCCCTTAAAATCTCTCATCGATTGGCAAGTTGTTATTTTTATGCCATATTTTCAAGTCGCGCTGCTTTCATAACTACTTACTTCACTTGTTTGTTTGTGTGTGTGTGTGTGTGTGTGTGTGTGTGTGTGTGTGTGTGTGTGTGTGTGTGTGTGTGTGTGTAAATGTTCCCTGTAATACAGCAGATTATAGGATGTATTACTTGTACAGTGTCATTACAGCACAGGCCCCTCGAGCAGGATCTGCCTACTATTGTGCGGATGAAGCTTGCAGAAAATGGACCAGCTTCCCTTTTTAAATATTAGCTCATTAGTTCCTAGATGGCTGTCGTTGTAACCGTAGCGACTATCAGATGGGGTAGCTATGCATGTAAGCGATGGTATAAACCAGAGAGAGAGTTAAGAGGGGAGAGGTATCAGTGGATTAAGAACTCTAAGGCTGCTTGGTGCTCCTCTTTCTACAACTGTCTGTTGAGAAGTGGCAGTCAAGATTAGTGTGTGTGTGTGTGTGTGTGTGTGTGTGTGTGTGTGTGTCAGTTCCCACCTTTCTAAAATGTCAGTTCATGTTTGCCGGCTGGGAAATGGACTTCTGATAAATGCCAACAAATAGCTTCTGTTATTTTATTTATTTATATATGGTGAAAAATAAGTATTTGGTCACTCACAAACAAGCAAGATTTCTGTCTCTCACAGATGTGTAACAACTTCTTTAAGAAGCTCTTCTGTCCTCCACTGGTTACCTGTATTAATGGCACCTGTTTGATCTCGTTATCTGTATAAAAGACACCTGTCCACAGCCTCAAACAGTCAGACTCCAAACTCAACCATGGCCAAGACCAAAGAGCTGTTGAAGGACACCAGGAAGAAAATTGTAGACCTGCACCAGGCTGGGAAGAGTGAATCTACAATAGGCAAGATTGATGTGAATAAATCAACTGTGGGAGCAACTGTAAGAAAATGGAAGACATACAAGACCACTGATAATCTCCCTCGATCTGGGGCTCCATGCAAGATCTCATCCCGTGGGGTCAAAATGATCATGAGAACGGTGAGCAAAAATCCCAGAACTACATGGAGGGACCTGATGAATGACCTGCAGAGAGCTGGGACCAAAGTAACAAAGGCTACCATCAGTTACACACTACGCCGAAGAGGGACTCAGATCCTGCAGTGCCAGGCGTGCCCCCCTGCTTAAGCCAGTACATGTCCAGGCCCGTCTGAAGTTTGCCAGGAGAAGTCATATGGAGAATGATCCAGAAGAGGATTGGGGAATATCAATGTGGTAAAATATCATAACTTTTGTTTTACAAACTCAACTCACCATGTTTGAAGGAAGGAGAATGCCGATGTTGCACCATACCTACCTGTGAAGCATGGGGGTGGAAACATCATGCTTTGGGGCTGTGTTTCTGCAGAGGGGACAGGACGGAATCTGATCCGTGGTAAGGGAAGAATGAACGGGGCCATGTATCGTGAGAATTTTAAGCCAAAACCTCCTTCCCCATCAGTGAGAGCATTGAAGATGGAACGTGGCTGGATCTCTTCCAGCATGTTCAATGGATCCCAAACACACCGCTCGGGCAACGAAGGAGTGGCTCCGTAAAAAGCATTTCAAGGTCCTGGAGAGGCCTAGCCAGTCTCCAGACCTCAAACCCATAGAAAATGTGTGGAGGGAGTTGAAAGTCCATGTTGCACCAAAACATCACTGCTCTAGAGGAGATCTGCATGGAGGAATGGGCCAAAATACCAGCTACAGTGTGTGCCAACCTGGTGAAAAGACTTACAGGGGAAAAAAAAGACTTACAGGAAACGTTTCACCTCTGTCATTGCCAACAAAGGTTATGTTACAAAAGTATTGAGTTGAACCCAAATTTATTGACCAAATGCTTATTTCCACCATCATTTACAATTAAATTCTTTAAAAATCCTACAGTGTGATTTCCTGGATTTTTATTCTCATTTAGTCTCTCATAGTTGAAGTGTAGCTATGATGAAAATTACAGACCTCTCTCATCTTTCTAAGTCGGAGAACTTGCACAATCAGTGGCTGACTAAATACTTTTTTGCCCCACTGTATATCACCTGTGACTGAAACATACCTAATAGCATGTAATACCTCCACTAATTCTGACGAGAATTTCTTGTGGACTGGGGTTTTTGCCACTGCTGGTAGACACGTATGAGCGTACGCTTTGACACACCTACAAATTCAGCCACAAAAAATGACCCCAAAAATGTTTGCATTATGAAACTGGCATAAAATCAAAAACAAGCAGCTATATATATAACCCTTGTTTCAGGTTCGGTGACATTATAGGGCAGCAGTGACTCCCTCGCTGTAAAGTTAAATACAGCTAAATTTAACTAATTAAGATTCCAGCGTCTGAAGAATTCCAACACAGACACCCCTCATTTTACTGAGTATTTGATCACCTGAACCAAATCTTATTTATTGAGGAAATGTACAAGACGCATGAAAGCATTGAAATATTGATGTCTGAACCTAAGTTAAAACATTAGTATTATTTTGTTAAGCGTGAATATGGCCTTGTTTTCTTTGTATTATTTATTGTCTTATTACTAAAGGTCTGAAAACACTGCATTTAGATTTTTTTGGACCAGTTGTAATTTAAAAATAAATGAATGCTCACGTCATTGTTGCAAATAAATATTTTTATTTGGAATTAGTCAGTAATTTATAGAATAATTCTGTTATATCGAAAGCAGAACTCCAACACAAAGACTACCTCCAAATAGTAAACCAAGGAAACTGGTCATTTTGCAGTGGTCTCTGATTTTTTTTTTCCCCCCAAAGCTGTATATCTGCAGTAAGCACACTGAAATTGATTTGAAGAATGAGTTGGGCTTGCAGTATCAAGGTCGAGTGGTGTGTTTACAGATGTTTCGATGGATTGGTATCCTGTGCAGGGTGTACCTCTTCATTCATCCAGTGAATTCCTGGTTAGGCAGGGGTAAAAAAAGATGATTCACTCTGCTTTGATTTCCTTTCACTGAAGGTTTAGCCACCAGGGAACAGAAGCTGCCGCATCAACACACATTCTCTGTGCTTTCTTGTAGGGGTGGGTGTTTTAGCAAAAATATCGTATCAGATTTGTTTAGGCTGGCTCACAATCCACAGTGTTTGTCCCAAATGGCCTAATATTGGTTTTTAAGACTAATTTGCAACTGAATTTAACTCGTTTCCCTGCTACTAAAATGTAGCTTCACAAAAGAGCTGAAATAACAGAGAACACTTGGACCTTTTTAGTAGAGCTTTTTTGAAACAAACATTAATAAAGAGCAGTTGGGAAAACAAACTTTGAAAACACTCAAAGTAAACATCACCATCATGTTCTAGGTGTCCACATATAATGTGTGTGTGTCATATATGTATATATGTATATGTGTGTATGTATGTATATGTATGTATGTGTATGTATGTTAGACTACCCCCCTTAGTTATCCTCTCCTATATATCCATATATATACCCCCCTCTCTATAGATATATATATATAGAGATATATATATAATATAACAAACGTGTGTGTGTGTGTGTGTGTGGTGTGTGTGTGTGTATTATATATGTGTGTGTGTGTGTGTGGTGTGTGTGTGTGTGTGTGTGTGTATGTATGTATATATATATATATATTATATATATATATCCTATATATCATAATCTATATATATATAATATATATATAATACAACCACACACAGTGGGGCAAAAAAGTATTTAGTCAGCCACTGATTGTGCAAGTTCTCTCTACTTAGACAAAATGAGGAAAAAAAAATCCAGGAAATCACACTGTAGGATTTTAAAAAGAATTTCATTGTAAATCATGGTGGAAAATAAAGTATTTTGGGGGTCACCTACAAACAAGCAAGATTTCTGGCTCTCACAGACCTGTAACTTCTTCTTTACTCATACCGTATTAATGGCACCTGTTTGACCTCGTTATCTGTATAAAAGAACACTCCTTCCACAGCCTCAAACAGTCAGGACTCCAAACTCAGCCATGGCCAAGACCAAAGAGCTTGCGAAGGACACCAGGAAGAAAATTGTAGCCCTATCTACAGCACTATCTAGTGAATCTACAATGCGGAAGCAAGGTGGTGTGGAATAAATCAACTGTGGGAGCAATTGTAAGAAAAATGGAAGACATTACAAGACCATTGATTTTTTGAATCTCCCTCGATCTGGGGCTCCACGCAAGATCTTATCCCGTGGTGCAAAGGATCATGAGAACAGTGAGCAAAAAAATCCCAGAACTACACGGAGGACCTGATGAATGACCTGCAAGAGAGCTGGGACCAAAAGTAACAAAGGCTACCCATCAGTAACACACTACGCCGAGAGGGACTCAGATCCTGCAGTGCCAGGCGTGTCCCCCTGCTTAAGCCCAGTACATGTCCAGGCCCATCTGAAGTTTGCCAGAGAGCAGCATGGATGAATCCAGAAGAGGATTGGGAGAAATATCATGTGGTCAGATGAAAACCAAAATAGAACTTTTTGGTAAAAACTCAACTCGTCGTGTTTGGAGGAAGAACGAATGCTGAGTTGCATCCCAAGAACATCATACCTACTGTGAAGCATGGGGTGGAAACATCATGCTTTGGGACTGTTTTTCTTGCAAAGGGGACAGGACGACTGATCCGTGTTAAGGGAAGAATGAACGGGGGCCATGTATCGTGAGATTTTAAAGCCAAAACCTCCTTCCATCAGTGAGAGCATTGAAGATGGAAACGTGGCTGGGTCTTCCAGCATGACAATGATCCCAAACACACCGCTCGGGCAACGAAGGAGTGGCTCCGTAAAAAGCATTTCAAGGTCCTGGAGTGGCCCTAGCCAGTCTTTTTTTTTTTTTCCAGAGACCTCAACCCCATAGAAAATGTGTGGAGGGAGTTGAAGGTCCGTGTTGCCCCAAAACATCACTGCTCTAGAGGAGATCTGCATGGAGGAATGGGCCAAAATACCAGCTACAGTGTGTGCCCACCTGGTGAAGACTTACAGGAAACGTTTGAACTCTGTCATTGCCAACAAAGGTTATGTACAGAGTATTGAGTTGAACTTTTGTTATTGGCCGAATACTTATTTTCCACCATGATTTACAGTTAAATTCTTTAAAATCCTACAATGTGATTTCCTGGATTTTCTCAATGTTTGTCTCTCATAGTTGAAGTGTACCTCTGATGAAAATTACAGAACCTCTCTCATCTTTCTAAGTAGGAGAACTTGCACAATCAGTGGCTGACTAAATACTTTTTTGCCCCACTGTGTGTGTGTGTGTGTGTGTGTGTGTGTGTGTGTGTGTGTGTGTGTGTGTGTGTGTGTGTGTGTGTGTGTGTGTGTGTTAGTTATTGGGTGTCATATCATGACCAGGTACAATGACACGCATCAATGATATTTCAAATGCCTTTGTCATTGTTTGATTGACTGTTGTTTCAGGATGTTGTGCCCAAATGTGATCTTTGTGCTATCTGTCTTTCTTTGTACACTTTGGGTGTTTTCTTTTTAGCCAGTTGAGCAGGTTTGTTGTTTCCACAAGGCATGCTCATCTCGTTTTTTCCATATTGTGCAAGCAGCTGTCGTGTGTGTCATGACCATTGCGTGACATCAAAACCTGTTCCATATAATTAATGATTCGTTATTTCAGTCGCCCACCTCTGGGTGTTACAGTGTTACCAAAGAAACAAATTCTAATGACTGAGTAGCGAATAGAGTAGCCTTTCATTGACACAGCATTGGATTGTGGTGGCTTTGGAGCCGAGGTACTGAACTATAGAACAAGAAGACACAGGGTTCAAATACTACCTCTGCCAAGCTGCCACTGTTGGAACCTTGAGCAAGACTATCAACCCTAGATTGGATTGTAAGATTGTCAGTTGCCCTGGATAAGGATGTCTGATGAAAATAATTCAAATTGTTACAGGTATGTGCTGTTTAACATTAATCCGATAAATGTCATTTGCTTTAACGGCTTGTAATGGTCTTAACAATTAAAATAAATTATAATAGGAAGTAAAAATGTCTTTTAACTCCGGATGTAGCAAGCATAAACAGAGCCCAACATATGATGTGTGATTATTAGTAATTATTATGCTTATTAATACTAGCAGCTTCTTCTGCCCAGTTGGTCGCACAAACCAACCAGCGCTACGGAGTTAAGAGAGAAGATAAAGGCCATAATTCACTGAAACGTTTGTTAGCTCACTTTGGACTAGACTTGATGTGTTTTGAGACTGTTTTGTGAAAGTTACTTTTATTTGTTTGTGTGGAGGACTTTGCGGTACTTATTTGTACCAAGCTGTAAATGGCGTTCATAAGTCAAGTCAAGCCAGATTTATTTCTATAGCGCTTTTTACAATGGAGCATTGTCTCAAAGCAGCTTTACAAGTTTAGATTATCTCCTAATATCTATGTCCAATCCCAAACTGAGCAAGCCTAGGGCGACAGTGGAAAGGAAAATCTCCCTAAGTGTTATAGGAAGAAACCTTGGGAGGACCAAGACTCAAAAAGGGACCCAACCTCCTTGTAGATGTCGTAGATGATAAATGTAAAAATGAAACTAAAGTCATGGAGTCATAGTTCGAATAAAAAGTTTCCATTTAAAGGCAAGTTGAACAAACAGGTTTCTGTATGCTGTAATTTATAATTCTTAGAAAGAAAATCAGAGGAACAACTGGAATCGGCCAAGAAAATTGCAATCGGTGCATCTCTAATTACGAAAACATCTATCATCACAAATTTATGTGACACCTGTTAAGCAAAGTCAGGAAGCCTTGTCTCAATCAGATTACAGAAACCATTGTTATGACTAAGGAAAATACCATAGGCCTGCTGATGACCAGAGTATCAAAATATTTTTCAGCCAACATTCTCACAGATGGACCAAACATCCATAGTTTACAATAGGCATTTAGAATATGGCCAGTAAACAGTGATGAAGGACAAGTGGTATGCAATGGTGAAATCCAGCAGCTTAACAGTTCTCAGATCTTCTCAGCTGGCTTTAGCAATAACATGACGGTAATGATACCTAGTGTATAAGTGTATTGTCCTTTTGTAGGTAGTACTCCTTTGTATACCTGTATATTCTCTCTAACCTATAACTATATAAACTGGTTCATCTGGCTGATCTCCCGTGTTGTTTGTAATACTTTCTATTGATGCATTTTTGGCTCCAGCCAAACAAAAGTATCAGTCGTTTCATTCACTCGTGTTTCTGGCGATATCTCTGACACAGTTATGTATGGTTTGCACACAGTTTTCTTCTGGATTTGCATTACCGGAGCCTTAAAAGTGAAAGTGCTGCACATATCCCCGAAGCTCATGCTGGTGGGATCAAGATGCATCTGCTTCAGACCACGTTTTAAAACATGTTCATGTTGTAATTCTAAGCTACAGGTGTTCAGCACTGGTTCAGACTTTTGTTTGCCATTGGTAAACCACATGGGAATTAATTTATAGATACAGCACTGCAGATACCTGAAGGTAATTTGATTTGATCTATTTACATTTACAGCATTTAGCAGACGCCCTTATCCAGAGCGACTTACTATTGATACAGTCTTAAAATCCAAGCAATTGTGGGTTAAGGACCTTACTCAAGGACCCAACAGTGACAGCTTGGACCTTCTGGTCCATAGTCCAGTACCTTACCCGCTAGGCTATCACAGTCCCATTTGACCTGTTTGTTGAGGTAACTATGTAATTGTCTACCAAGGAACCAACAGGATTTCGATATGCATGTTTGTGGTTTAAAGTAAAAAAAAATTTACTTCAATCCAAGGTTGTGCTAAAAACGCACCCCACAGTTTTTCTAAAGGCAAAGTCATAAGCAAATCGACCTGCATTGGTTCAGACCTGTAAAGGAGACCCTGCTTACTCCTGATAATCCCAGTCCAGTCTGATTAAGGGATGATTAGACTGTCAGAGACCCACGTGGTTCTGTCTTCAGCTGCATTTCGTTTTACAGCCCTGATGCACAGCTTCCCTCCATGGATATTACAACACACTGCAAACTGTACACCAGTGGATTTTTTTCTAGCTCCCTCTCCCCCTGACTTGCTCCGTCTCTCACTTGTTGTTCCTGTAGTTGTGAAGGCGTGGTCAGATCGGGTTGTGTTTGCGATCCACTCAGCTGTAGGACTGATCGCAGTTTGTAAAGCAGAGGACGGATTAGATTTGAGGTCTGTAGCTCATGCCTGCCTTCGCGTGAATCTGCGCTCGGTCTGGATCACCCACGGAGAGTGAATCAGGTACCCAAGGTGCATGTGTCGTTGGCAGTGCAGTGTGTTGATACGGTGTGGGCTTTAAAGTGAGAGTAAAGTGCTTTAAAGAATCTGCTTCCGTTTGGGGTTTTAATCTGCTTCTCCTTGTTTGTCAGGAGGTACTTATGTTATCTTCTGTTCATTTTTAACTGATTTCTTATACTACAGACTTTTTTCAGTCAGACTTCACTGTGTTTAATGAGAAAATGTGAGACTGTGTGAGCTGTCGTGAAACTGCAAACACAAAATCTTTCGACGCCCCGAACACAGATTTTCCACTTTTATACAATAGCCTTCACATTAACTGAAATGACTCACTGCGAGCAAGTCGGCAAAGGTGTGGTAGTAATTTGTGTCCTGTGTTCACATGTCTGTCATTTTTCATTACTTCTACAGTTGGCTCTATGCTGGAAGTGACATAAATAGGTGCTTAAATGTCTGCGAAGCCACCAGAGGGCTCTATAACCTCTTATATTTTATACACAAGTAGCAGGTGTGCAGCGATACATTCTGCTCGTGATTCGATTTTTTTTTCCGATTCACCTTCGAGTTCACAATTCGATTTTCTTACGATGAAAGACATTCGCATATTTTATTTCTGAAGTGTAAAAAATGCATACCAGTGCAAATGTTTGTGTAGTGTTAAGCAACAACAAAATACTTTACTCAGCTATAGTAGAAAGAAAGCGAGGTTTAAAATTGTAAACAATGTCCTATTGTAGGTTAAATAACTGGGTGAAAATTTTTGTTCCTGTTATTCCTGTGGTAACCTAGTGGTTAAGATACTGGACTATGGACCAGAAGTTCCAGGGTTCAAATCCCACACTGCTTCGTGGCTATTTTTGCCGAGAGGCGAATTTGGCGACTTAACAAGATTACAAAAAAATGGAGAAAATGACGTTCATACCTGATGCTGACATAATGTGTTTTACTGAGCAGCCCGATCACATTTACAACATATATAAACATGTAGGTACATGAACAGTTTCTGTTCATTATTGTTTATGTTTCTGTGACACAAAGCGCATGAAGTCCAGTCTGTGATGGATCAGCAAAATATCCTTATAAGATAAGCAGCTATTTCCAGCTATACAAGACCAGACTCTTCTCTCTCAGAATGGGGAGAGACCTATATATCCGAAACTGAAAGAGATATTTCCTTTTAAAATGCATATTTAGAATCACTGGTATAATCTGACAAAAATGATGCAACTAACTTGCGTTGTTGGGTTCAAATAACACAGGAAAATCCGATTTTTAAGGTTATTCTGGCTACTGTGCATGCGTATCCCGCCACTACAAAGGGGCCAAGACCTGCCACCCTCCCGACACATTTACTAATATGCTGATTGGTTCTTTCTAATGACAGGGCAGGGATTGTGTACTACAGTCCCATTCATATTTCAACCAGTGATCAGTCTCCTCCTTGTATAACGTCTCTGATAACAGACAGGGGCTGTACATCATCTGGTATTGCAAGTTTGTAGGATTAAATCGCCGCCTACTGACTGGTCTGAAATTTGGTGGCTTAGCGGGGTAGAATTTCATTGCTTGCAAGACATTTGTCACATTTTAAGCTTGGCACGGGTGAGAGGCGAGGTTGGCGGCTTTTCGAGGTAAAGTGCATGGAGGGAAATCCGTCCTGCCTTCACAGGTGGTGAGAGATGAGGTTGGTGAGACAACGAGATTATACTGTCATATAATAGACATTTTCATAATGGCGCGGTGGTCTAATGAAGCTAGGCCATTACAGTGGTGATTTGGGTTCGAGTCCTGGTGGTGCCTTCAGACCAGGCCGGCCGTCACACACAGGCACAGATGGCTGTGTCCGGGGGTGCGGCACTGGGCAGTGTATTCATCACACGATATTAGCTGGGGTAGGAACCAGAAAATGAAAAGCAGGGATATAGTCAGTTGTCAGTTAGTGAGAAGGACAGACAGATAGAAAAATGGATAGCTTTATAGATATATGGGTGGATAGATAGATAGATGGATAGAGTTTCTAGGTAAATGGTTAGATGGAGGTTTTAGTGTTTGTACAGAATATCATTAATGCTTGCTATTGTGACACCAAAATTTCCCTTAAGAATCAGTAAAACCTTTGTCTGTCTGTCCATTTATTTAAAGGTACTCCCCCTTTTACGATGTGTTTTCAGGCCAGACCTACCCTAGCCTTCACCAGGGGAAGATGAATGAATAAATATTGTGTCTTTCTAAAGTCACACCTTGCACATGTAAGGCAGGAGATTAGATGTGTGGGGTTCTACTTGGTGCAGACAGGTAGAGGTATTCATGCTATCTCATGGAAATTCATGTCCGTACAATCTCACGTCATGGTTTTGGTTTCTCACTGCACCTGCATGCCTTTTTTGAAAAGGGTGGCATTAAAATGATTGAAGGAGTAGAGGAACTGTTTCCCTTCAAATGGGTTTATGAGGATTGTTTGTTCAAAATAAGGATGTGTTTTCAGGGTTGGCTACTGTCTAGGTGTTTTGCAGCCTAAATTATGTCCACCTAACAGATGCGTTAGCGATGCGGTTTGTCTCTTTGTGATGCTTCGTGCGTTGCACAGCCTGCTGCTTCTTTTTTTTTTTTTGTTTCGACTGCAATTGTAGAAATACAGACTTGCTTGCATTGGCCACTGAAAGCAATTCCTAGACGCTAGATCTGCATTTCCTGAAAGGAACTACAACAGTGCTTGAAATGTGCTAATGTGGGTTTGTGTCCCAGTACCTTTAGGCACATGCTGGTTGTGTCCCAATACATTTGGACAAGTGGGGTTTTGTTTCAGTACTTTTTGGCCATGTGGGGTTGTCTCTCAATACATTTGCCATGTGGATTTGTGTGCAAGTACTTTTGGCCACATATGGGTATGAGTCCCAGTAATTTTGGCCAAATATGAATAACTTTATTGTCGTTGTACAAGTACAACGAGATTCGGTACGATGCAGAGAGCACAGAGTTGCTCTGTCTGGATGGGCTTTGGGACATGTGGGGTTTTGTTTGGGACATGTGGGGTTGTCCCAATACTTTTGCCATGTTGGGTTGTGTCCCAACACTTTTGCGCCATGGATTTGTGCCCCAGTATTTTTGGTCACGTGGGGTTGTGTCCCAATACTTTTGAACACATGGGGTTGTCTCATTACTTTGGCCACATGTTGGGTTGTATCCTAATACTTCTGGACACGTGAGGTTGTGTTCCAGTACTTTGGCCACGTGTGGGTTTGTGTCCCAATACTTTTGACCCACATGTGGGTTTGGGTTTGTATTAATCACAGAAATGTATACTGTTGTGCGGTGTGCAAGTGTAGCTAAATGTGACCGGAACAGAATTGATTATATGAGAATGATCCAATGATCTCCAGTCACCGACGATCACACTGAAACCCGCCTAAATCCGGTCACCGGCCGATCGATCGGTGCAGCTCTACTAGTTCTAAATTATTGCTTTCCTTTATACCAACAGGGAAATAATGGGATTCTCATTCCCTTTCACACTCCTGCTGTCTCTCTCTGTATACCAGATCACCTTGGAGATAAATATAACATCCACTATTTGTCTTATAATGGATGCAATTGGATGTCTGCAGAACTAATCTCACATAAGGACTAAACCAGTTTCTATACGTTTTGTTGCCCTGGCATTCTTGTGTTTGCTTGGCTTGCTTTCCTTATGCACACCATGCTACACAGAAAAAAGCCCATGTATTATGGATGAGAGTCATGTAGCATGGATGAGTCATACCACTTTAGAGGCTCACACAGTAATCGTGTACATCCTTACAGGAATGGATTGATAAATAAACCTGTAAGTGATGAGCTTGGTAAGGTTTGCTTTTTTTGGTAGATAACTAAAAACGAATGCTTCCAAAAATATACGTCCTAATCTTTAAATAATTGTTTACAGTCTATCTTAAATAAGTATCTGAATGGATGGTCGTGACTCATTGGTTAACGCTTTGGACCGTTCAGTCGTGAGTTCAAATCCCGGCTCTGCCAAACAGACCGGTTGTGAGTATTGATGCCCGGAAATAAAACCAAATCGCGTGTCTTAATATATCTGAATGACCATAAAGTGATTCCATACAGCCATCGGGTTGCAGTAGATCTGCTGCTACTCCAACTGAACGTGTCTATATCGATCAGGGCAGGAGAATGAAAGAAACAAGCTGCGTTCGCTTTAACAGCGAGGGCCTTTATTATATTAGGAAATAAAATATGTCTTATATCAGGCTTATTCACGTCTGAATGACAGAAAATGAGGACGAGCGAAACCTTGCGACACCTGCTGACGGAATAGAGAATCACAGACTAGTTCCACTCTAGTGTATCGTGTTTTATAAGAGTTACAAAGATAGGAATCACTGTATTGTACTGTACTAACTGTTTTCATATGGTTTTAATGAATAATATTGTATAAAATAAAACACTATGTGCAAAGTATCTAAGCTATGTGACTATGATGATGTCAAGTCAACGTAAAAGGTAATTGCTAATTACTCATTATGATTAGTTTTTTAAAAACGTTTTGCACACGTTTGTGACACACTGTTGAGACAGTTTAACCTAAGCCTGTTTAACTTAAGTCTATCTAACTGGCACACTTGCCACCTCCGCTTGAAGCGTTCTGGCTACAATCCCAGACTTTCTCGCTCTCTCCAACCATCGACCCAGCCTCGTGTCTCTCACCTGTCCTGGATTTCCAGGCTCACATTTTCTGCTATTTACTTTGTGCGCTTGTATGAAAGGCCATTAATGTACGTACAAAGAAGGTGCTTATTCATGATAAACTGTGAACTCTGTTGGCAGGCATGCAGGATATTACTTGAGAACTGGATGAAGTTTGGGGCACTTTATTGGAAAATGCTATGGATTCTGAGACTTTGATTAGAAGTGAATCACCATAACCTCGTAGCTTAACTAGTCCTAAACTAAGGTAGCAAATAAAAGAAAGTACGTCAGTTGTGTAAATGTGATTTGTTTGCCATTTCTCATTTCTTTTTTTTTATCAGCCAAAAAGAGTAGGTGTGGCTGCAGGTTTTCATTTCAATCAGCAAGAGCTACACCCGATTACAACTAATCAAGCTGCTGCTTTGTTAGAATGGAAACCTGCCTTTTGCTGGCAGTGTCAGCACAGTAATGCACTGTTCCGACCCTGTCTAGTGGAAAGCCGTAACACTTGGACCTGATACTTTTGGTTGACGGAAGCCAAAAATGCATTGATAGACAGTATTCCGAACAACACGGAAGATCAGCAAATGAAACAGAGACTCAACGAATGAATGTGAGCCAGGTTGTATAGGTATAGGTTAGACAGAATGTACAGGTAGTTTGGGGCAAACAAAGGAGTACTACTTACAGTAGGACAGGTACGTACACTTACAAACACCATTTACAGCAAATAAATAGAGGAGCAACACAAACATGAGTAACTTGCACACAAAAGTCTCTAAATACATCAACCGAGATGGAACAGTCTCTAGTCCAAACGTGAGCTCAGCCGGCAAGGACGCTGGTTACTTGCACACACCAGGGTTGCCAGATCACAGCAGAAATAAGCCAAAAAGTAGTGAATTGGCTCAAAAAAAAAGAGTGAGAGTGACCATATGATCAATTAAAA
Organism: Ancistrus triradiatus; assembly: GCA_025084515.1. Lineage (NCBI taxonomy): Eukaryota > Metazoa > Chordata > Actinopteri > Siluriformes > Loricariidae > Ancistrus > Ancistrus triradiatus. The sequence goes on along the minus strand of JAJAGP010001595.1, from coordinate 76,095 downwards.
TGCTGATAATAATAATGTACATTTTCCTTTTAACCTTAGAAGTTGAATAAAACCAATTTGCAAGAACGTTGGAGAGAGAGAGACAGCAACTACACTTTAGAAACAAGCCCCAAAAACCTGCATCCTGCAACTACCAATACAGTAATTGTACGCAACTTTATAGAAAAATAAACCCAAGTCGCTTAGAATAAGCGGACCTGGCAACCGTGGGACGTGCACAACAGACTGCTGCGCTTATACCCCCGGCTCTTCTCGTTGATCCACAGCACTGATTGGCGGTTTTCTCTGCAGCATCATGTTAAATGGGGCGTACCTGTACTGAGAAACCCCATTACTGCACTCTGTAACATGATTTAAATGTTGGGAAGTTTACTACTAGTTTACACTACTCTGTTAAAACTTTATGTTTGCTATAAACAGTTGAGTTTTTGGCTGGAACTTTTTTAGCAAACCTGAGCAGGACATTCATATCCATTTTTGTAAAAATGCCTTCAGGTATCACTGTGTGATATTTTCCGCTATTGATTTCAGCTCTACATGGTGCTGTCTGGTGATCGATCCGTTCTGATGCTTTTGGTTTGCACCTGAACATAGCAATTAGCTCGACTAATTAGTTTAAGTTGTCTTGCAGCACCGGCTAATGCTAATGGACTTCTCTGTTTACAGAATGCTAATTCAGGATGCTTTCTCCTTGCATACACTTAAAACGTTTCTTTTTTTTTTTTTTTTTACACAGCGAGTCAGGCTACAAGCTCTAACTGAGCGATTGTGTTTCGAAGGGAAGCATGAATGCTAATGGAATACTCACTTTGGTTAATTCAGACGTTCATACAAATGATAATGTTGTTAACAAAAGGCCACGAGACGCAGAATGCTAATTTGTGGATCCTCTGGGATGCTGCTCTATAAGCTGAGAGATGGCAGAATATTATTCTATTAGGTTGTGCTAACATGGTGGACGGAAACGTGAAAAGTCTGCAAATGTCAATTAGATTTTAATGGGAACTCCGTTAGCCCATCCGTCTATTACCATTTGTCTACTGCACTCCGATGTAATCGGTTTACAAATTGAATTGTGTGGAGTTTTTTATTCGAAATGAAACGGCAACAAAAGGTGGTGATGGTGTAGCGCTGCGCTGACCTTCGGTGCGCACAGAAGCGCTTCGGCTATGGAATATCTTGTTCTCGTTCCGTCAGGACATTGCAGAGATGGTGCAGAAAGTGAGCCTTTGTCAGTGTCCTTCATTAGAAATTTTTCACTTGAATAGCACACAATTGAGCTGGAGGAACAAGAATTCTTGTCAGCCGTACACAGACAGCACCGGATTTCTTTTAATGGTATGTTTGGGACCTTGACTCCTCATCTGCCAATTTGTACATCAGCTTTAAAGGGAGGACTGGCTGCTTATTCGTGGCCGTCCTTATTACATATAGCATGCTACAGCGTGGAGACTTTTCTTCGGAAGGAATGTAGACAGAAGAGACTTGTAAGAGAAATAGCCGCACAATGGGCTGCTCTCTTATTAGCATTGCTCAGAAGAAGCTAGCTAGTGCAACACGGTATCCCACAAGGTTCAGTTCTAGGTCCCTTTTTGTTCACATCTCCAGCTCCTTGGGTTATTCACCTTGTCTGTTATGTGTATTCTGATAATGCACACTTAGACTAATCTATTCAACCAGAATCCGTGCACAAGGACGGGTTGAATAGACATTTTCTTGTATAAAATTTTGATGGAAGCTTCTTTTTCACAGAGGTAGGACTCAGCTGCTGGAACGAGTTTCTGAGGACATGGGTTTGAACGCTGTGATGGGTTGCAATGTAAATGTTGGGTACTGCGGTTAAGGGGTCATTAGATGTACTGGGATCCCATTCTTTGAGCAATTCCGGGATGGGCTCTGGATCAAACCACTAATGTTAGCATTTTGTGTGTGTACATTTATGTTTAGTCATTTAGCAAATGCTCTTATGTAGAGCGAATCACAATTGTACAATTCAAGCAATGGTGTGTTAAGGGCCTCACTCAAGGACCCAAAAGTGGAAGCTTGGCAGGGGTGGGATTTGAACACTGGACCTTTACTAAGCTAACTCCACTAAACCGCCACAGTCACAATCATATAGAAATGTGCATATAATTGGGGGTGCAACGATACACTCTGTTCACAGTTCGATTCGATTCATGATACTGGGGTCATGATTTGATTCAATAAAAGGCATTTCTTTTTTATTTCTGAAGTGTAGACAATGCAAAACAATGCAAGTTTTCTAGAATAAGCCCTTAAACAAAAATCGAGTCCCCTGAAATGAAAAGAAATGAATAGAAACAGAGGTTTAAAATTGTAAACAAAATGCTCTATTATTGCTCTGCCATATCTTATCTTATTTGTTATGCTTCAGAAGTAAATATTTCTCAAGTATAACAAAAAGTATTGTGTAATTTCCTTGTATAAGAATTCAAACAAAAACATTCTTTAGTGCTCTGCAATTAAAAGAAATTGGGAATCTCCCTGAGAACTGGATATGCCTCTGTGAGCATGACGTCTGAGTGCGCCTCCTGTTGTTCAAAAAATGCAATCGCATTAGAGGGTGTAATAAACAAGAACGCATAATCCAATCTGACTATGCATCGTGTCATTTTTGCATCGTGATGCATTGTTATACCAGTAGTATATAAGTTAATAAATAAATGCAATTCATTGTTAACTGTCAACTTTCTTGTACATAAAACCAGGGTAGCGCGGGGGCACTCTGGTCAGGTGCGTCACACTAAAACCCTCTCAGTGCTTGAGAAAAAGTATCTGGTTTTTATGGTGCCAGGAACTTCGAAACGCAGCCGACATCTCAACAACCAGAGTGCTGGACCAATTAGGTCTTTGTGTGACAAGCTGCAATGACCAGGGGTGTCCCCACATTTCAACTGCCACATCACTGTGTGTGTTAAGTGTGTGCTAGTCTGAGGCTCAAAGAAGTAAAAGTTCACTGTTTCGAATCATAAATTGTGTTGTTATTGCCTTGTTTTCTCTTTTCTGACAACTTCCAGTGAATAGAATCCAGAATTGTCTAGAGTATGTTATCGTCTGGCAAAATCGTCCAGTCAGGAAGAATTGAATCTGAACACAATGCGTATGTGTCTGGGTTGTGGCTTTTGAGGGAATACTGACTAAATATTGAGGTAATAAATTTGTTTTGTTAGCTTCAGCTCGAACCATTTTTGGACAATTGTATACTTCCAAATTTGTGGGAACAGTTTGGGGAAGGCCCTTTTCTGTTCCATCATGAGTGTACCCCAGTACACAAAGCAAGGTCCATAAAGCCATGGTTGGGTGAGGTTGCTGTGGAAGAACTGGCCCGGCCCGCACAGAACCCTGACGTCAACCCCACTGTATAAATTTGGACTGAACTAGAATGGAGATTGTGAGCCAGGCCCTCTCGTTAACATCAGTATCTGACCGCACAAATGCTCTTCTGGATGAATGGGCAAACATTTCCCACAGACACAGTCCAAAATCTTGTCCGAAGCCTTCTGAGAAGACTGTTATAGCTGCAAAGGGGGAACCCACTCCATATAATGCCTTTGGATTTAGAATAGGATGTCATATAGGCGTCCCGATACTTTTGTCCATATAGTGTATATTTAACCTGCCTGTTTGAGTTCATTCCTATTTGATTTGATTCGATAATGTTCATAATGACCTCATTAGGACTACATGTACTAGACATGACCTTAAATTACCTTACGTTTACACATGCATGTACGAAACTGAATATCTGTCCTTTCCACCTCTTGATTTGTGTCATTCTAGGTTGACCCTCCTATCTTTTTGTGGGCTGTTTCACATAGCTGGCTAAATGTACATGCTTTGAGGTCACATGGCACTGCAGAGCTATACATACCTTCTTTGGATCCCTGAGACTGACCCTTGAAACACTGCCAAGCAATTAATTGATTGATTTGTCACTTAGTTGGGATTGTGCTACTACAGTAGTGACTCTATTGTGTTACCATCAATAGGCTATTTAGGAAATTGTGGCCTTTCCACAGCAATTCACTGTTCATTGCAACACTGTTTGGCCACTCTCTCTTGGCCACATTTAGCCTTGCCTGGCTCCTGTGCAGATTTCCAGATCTCTTAAGTGCTTATGAGCTTAAGAGCCAGAGCTGGAAACCGGGTTAATTCAGCTTACAGGTGTCTCTGAAGCTGAGGGGCTTCCAGAGCAAGACCCATGACTCCCTCAGAGAATTTCAGGAGTACCTCGTGAGACAAGAGTTGGTTTAAAATTCACCTCTCTTTGGATGCTTGGTCAACTGTTTAACCATGTTGTCGGAGCTGCTGTGTCTCAGCCTGTTCGCTTGGGAAGTGTCTTTTCAATGTAGAAAACACTCCTTAAAAGCGGAATTACAGCTCCAAATAAGCCATTTCCATAGTAGAGTAATCTCTCGGTAATCTATCGCATCTGTCGTCTATATCTACTTGTGGCTGCCGCAAGCTGGATGTAATTGAAGTCTAAGCAAATTTGCCTCTCAGTGCCCCAATTGGATTAGGATTGGAAAGGCTTGCCTTAGCGCTGCTTTCAGTTGTAGGCATGTGGCCTCCATGTGGTTTACCGCTTGAGCAGGTGCCACTGTCGTGCCTTGTGCGTTTTCCTTCATTGCCACTCTACCACAGAATATTCTTCAAGGTTACTGCTGCTTAAAGAGGACCATATTTTCGTGTTTAACATCCCCAGTTAACCCAAGTAGTCGAGGTGAATAAAGCTAATGATTTTCCTTTTTGAGAACAGACCCAGCCCCAGTCTGAGCAGCACTGAAACTTGAAACGCACACAAACACATCCTGTTCCAGGAAACCATGCATCTGGACTTTAGGTGCCAAGAAACCATGACCCTGGACCTTTGTTGCCAGTAAACCGTACATTTGGACTTGACAATGATGCCAGGAAACACAACCGAAACCTCACCTGTCCAGATGTGGGATACAAACTAGGGTGGCTCAACACTTGTGATCTGCACTGTACGTCTGAATTGCGTTCGGTCTCCTGGCACTGTGAAGTTCAGTTATAGTTTCCCGACACTGAAAATCCAGATATACAGTGGTACCTCGGTTCTCGTCGATAATTTGTATCAGAACCGAAAACGAGTACTGAGCAAACTTTTCCTATAAGCAATGATGTAAATGTAAATCCATTCCAGACCCCCAGAAAATCCACACTGTATAACATTATATGCGTTAATGGAGTTGTATTGTACAGGAGCTCCCTGATTTATGATAGGGACACATTCCGACAGATCCATCATAAAATCATTATTTTAAATGTATAATGAACTGATGAGTTTAATATAGTCTATACCAGGGGTACTCAAATGTGTCTTACAGGTCCACTTACCAGTCTTCCACTCGGCTGAAGGTCCGTAGAAGACAGTGACCTATGCACACAGACCCAAGCCACTCTAAGTGAAGCCTCCATTGGTCACTCTTGCTGTGTCCCTGTTGTAACCATTATTCTGCTTGTGTATTGATAAGATGATTTAAGCTGGTTGGTTTATGTGGTTCTTGCCCCCATATTTTGTTGGAGTTTTGTTCAAAATTTGTGTGTTGTCTCACAGTGGCGACTTGCGGTACCACTCTTCACAATGGCCACAGTTTCATTACAAATTAAGCACATTGGCTTCGTGCTTCTCTCGGGCAGAATGAAGGCATATTTTTCAGTCCACTCCTCTTTAAATGGTTTTCACTTGTCAGCTTTTCTTTTCTTTGTACTGGGAAATGTTGAACACGCCATTTTCCGTTCTGAAACTTACGACGAGCACACGCACTACTACGCAGTCTCACTGTTGTCATGGAATTTCTGTACGGCAGGAAACGAAAGCAGATTGTGTGAAGTTTTCACGGATAGCAAGGAAGCTATCCTAGCTTTTTCGAGATTGTGTATTCGGTCCGCAATAAAATTAATTTTGGTCCGGACAGGGACCAGAGTCTGGCTATTGAGTGTCCCTGGTCTATACTGCATCATAGCAGAGTCTATTACACATTACCACTTACATTACCACTTACACTAACCTACAGGTGGCCAAAATCATTACACAAAGCTTATTTAGTAATAAAGTGTTGAAAAATCTCAGGTCATTTAGTGAGTAATGGATTGAAAGTGAAAAGTAGAAGCAAAACACTTACTCTATTGGTGAACTCTGGGTGCTAGCTGCTAATGCTAACTGCTCGGTCTGAAAGCCAAGAGGATTCAGTTCCGTTCGGTTGGCTGTCATTACTAACCATTTACAACCTCTATAGGGACTTATTTGCACTTAGTTCTGTATTGTAGACGAAAAATAAAGAAAAACACGATAAACACAGTGGAGATCTTCACTGAGCCAGGGCTGTTGTGAATCTGAATCACTGTACTGAATCGTGAATCGAGTTTCAGCTGAAATGAGTCGTGTGGCTCGATGCATATAAATTTAAGCAATTGCACTGAGAACAGAGAAAAATTTTTCTAGTCAAGCTGTGTCGAGAACCGAATTTGACGTGTTCTGAGGTGGCCGAGAAGCGAGGTACCGCTGTAGACCTCCTGTAAACTGAATATTGATTATGTGAGTCATTTCCATTAATGAGGTACATTTGGATAGCCTGTATAACAATATTCTGAAATAATAATAATAATAATAGTAATTTTTAGTTTTGCTGCCACTGCTGATTTGCCTGTATTATCTCTTCACTGTTTATAGACTGTATCTGTAGATGTTAATCAAAGAAGCAGCGAAATCATGGGTATAAATAATTTCGTATCATTGTTAGCAGGCTTGTTTTGTATTTTGATGGTGGCATTAATGACTGGAACGAACATCAGATGAGCATAAATGTGCTCATTGCTGTCGGCGATGAAGTCTAATGAATAAGGAGGAGTCGCACTTTGTTCCTCTGCTAATTAAATCATTCCAGATTTGTTGACATGAAAATGAGTTACTTCCTGTGATGTTGATGCTTATAATAGCACGGTGATGCACAAAATCTTACCTCATGCCTAAAACTTGTCTCTCTCTCTGTGTTTCTCTCCTGGCAGGAGTCGTAAGATTCAGATCCGGAACATTCCCCCTCACCTACAGTGGGAGGTGAGTCCTGCTGCGGCTCATTAGCGTCAGAGCTCAATTTCAGACCGACGTGCTATAGAGGCTGATCAAGCTGTGTGTTATGATGTGCTAAAACCTGGATTATTCTTAGAAACATGCGTTTGTAGGAGGTCCTTAATGTCAACCTGAAATTAAAATGGACCATTTTTAGTTAGGTCAGTCCCTGATCGTAATGCGTGTTGATCGGCAGTCTCAATACTTAAGCAGAAAGCAGTGCCTGATGTTAAGTGTTGTGTTTTTCATGCCATATTCAACATGGATTGTCTGTTAGCTTGCTCAAGGATCGTAGCTGTTACTGACACTGCTGAAGGCATATTATGTCATCCGCCATTTCCTGTGTCTGACAAATTCTGAATCGGAAACACACGGGTTGGTGACTAATTGCTTTTGCGATGACACAAGTCTGAGCTGTTCAGGTTAGGGGTAGGGGACACTGACTCAAATTTCCACAGTAACAGACAATATTATTAGAACAGTCATTTTAATTATTAGGGGTGTAACGATACGCTCTTCTCACGATTAGATTTCCGTATGATTTTTTAATTTCTGAAATGTAAACAATGAAAGACAGCGCACGTTTTCTTGAATTTAAAAAAAAAAACTTTAGTTTCAAGTAAATGACTAGACAGAAAGGTTTAAAATTGTACTTAAGTTCAACTGTAGCTTCACCATATATTAAATAACCAAACAAAAACTTTATTTTCTGAAGAACAATATCAAAATAATGTGAGTAATCAAAACGTGCACTATTCTTGTATAAATATTTAAACAAGAATCTTTAGTCTGCTGAAATGAAAAGAAATTAGGAGTTTTAAATGCACCCTCTGGTGTTCAAAAATGCAATTGCATCTCTAGGATGCACGTCATGACATTTTTGTTGGCAATGCATCCTTACAGCTGTATTAATAATTTATAACGAGTTATTTGATGTTGTAATGTAGGTCTTTTTAAAATCACCTTTAATCACCATTTGTCCAAGAGTCCAACATTTTTTAAAAATGATGTATTAATGTAGTTAGTCCGTCTTAGACAAATAACACACACACTCTGATTCCCCAAGTATGTATACAGGATAAAAGCTAACCATACATTCCTATTCATGTGGGCATGTCATTTTCATATTACATTTTCCTTCATAGGGTTCTGCTCAAAAAATGGACCACACACAAAATAAGAGAACTGTGATGTTAGAAGAGATGGTGCTTGTGGGTAATTGGATCATTTAGGATAATTGGTTTCTAGTTTGTAGGAATCAATACTGCTTCTCGAAAAGTACCCCAGCAAAGTCCTTTGGCATGCGGTGTTATTTGCCACCAACAAACCAAATGACGTAAACGTTACCTGCTTGATGTAAAGATTGGATTGTGCAAACAGTACCGAAGCGACATCAGGTCCAACCGTACCAAACAGGGAGCGTTAGGCCAGAAATTTGTATTAATGATAAATTCGTAAATCGTGTACAGATGTGTGCCATTTAACAGCCGCATTATGTTCTGTGAAACTGAATTGGTCATTGACCAGATGTTACGTGACTAGTGACTATCAACATGACCTTATTCCCGGCGTGACTAGCCACTGATGCCGAAAACAATGTTAAATAAAATGAAAAAACAAAGAAACCAGACATTACCATGGTCACAGTCTTTTTATGCTCCTGTAATGTCAATATAAGGGGTATTTACACAAGACAACTGCTTGCAAATGATACATAAATGTGTCACAGATACCGCTGAAAACACGAGTGGCACACAACCTTCTAAACACATCTGAAGACTAAATTGTCATCACTCCCTCCGGTAAATTTAATCAAAAATGCACTGCCTGGCCAAAAAAAGGTCACCACCTGGATTTAACTAAGCAAATAGTTAAATAGTTTTAAAAAAGAGCCTCCCATCGGATAATGACTGCTTTGGTGATGATGTTTCAGCTTCAACATGTTCTTTAACCCTAACTGATGCGGTGAGTAGCTTCTCAATTATTAAACAACCATGTCAAAGTCATCCTGTGGTTGTGGGAAAGATGTTCATCTGTTTTTGAAGGGTCAAATTGGGAAAGAGTGGATCAGGGAGCATGAGCCATCATTATCACACATGGATTGTCCACCACAGAGTCCAGAGCTGAAACCCATTGAGAATCTTTGGGATGTGCTGGAGGAGACTTTGTGCAGTGGAACAAATCTCCCATCATCAATACAAGATCTTGGGGGGGAAAAACTAATGCGACTGTGGACAGAAATAAATGTTGTGATACTGCAGAAGCTTTGTGGAGACGATGCCACAGCAAATGCGTGCCGTAATTAAAGCTAAAGGTGGTCCGACCAAATATTAGAGTGTATAAACACACTCGATGGTTAATTAAACATACCTCGCTGGCTGCACACAACCAAGACGGAATGAGTCCACTGAAGAAACACTGATTTCCAGAACAGACAATGCTATATCACCTTTTAAACACTTTAGAACACTTTAAAAAGGATAATAACGTGTTGAATAGCTCATGTAATTTAGTGAATGATGTATCGAAAGTCAGAAACAAAATGGTTAGTCCACTGGGGCTGCATTTAAGCTCAGTCAGCTGGCTGCTGCCCGGATGCCCAGCATCTGTGAGAGAGTACTGTACTGCGTATCGCTTACCTGGGGAAAAATTCAAAATTAAGAATACAGGTTCTAATGTGTATTTACAGGCATTATCGGATTTCCATCATAAAAATCCCAAAATCGTAAACCGAACCAACGTAATCCGAGGAGCGTCTGTAGTTATTCAGATTTATTTCTGCCTTTCATCTTCCTTCTTTCTGCTTATAGAGAGACAGGCAGAAACTTGTCTTTTTGATGTGTAGTTTTCTTTCAGTGATGTTAAAATGTTGGTAGAACCCTATCGGAGCATTTAACGTAGCAATGGATGTGTAGCTTTGTGAGCAAATGTCAGCGTACAGGTTGTGAGTTTATGAAGACAGATTCAAAGCTCTCAATTTCGGGGCAGCTGGAAATGGGGTTACATCTGTGTGTGTGTTTGTGTTTAATGTGTGTTTCTCTGCTCTTTTTTTCCCCACAGGTTCTAGACAACCTGTTGTCACAGTACGGTTCAGTAGAGAATGTGGAGCAAGGTATGAGTACCTTCTTTGTGTGTGTGTGTTTCTTTTTGTGTGTGTACAAGGTTCTACATTAAGCACAATCACAGCACAGGTCTGATTTTGATTCATTTGGGCGGTTTTCGTAATCAGACTAATCAACGCAAAGTTTATCTTGGTCCCAACACTGCACTTTTTCAGCTGCATAGGAATTTGTGAGCACAGTGGACTCAAATGTGCACTTGATTTATTTTATTGTTACTGCTAATTACAAATCAATTCATTCCCTTTTAACTGAGTTACAATGAACTCTTGTTTCTTAATACTCTGGTTCGTGTGTTCAAGGATACAACAGTGCCACTAAAAGCAATGCCAGTGTGCCCCAGTGTCTCCCAAACTACTTCACACGTCAGGACGAGATCACAAATGAAAAATAAATGGATGCAATGGAATTAATTAGAAACATATTCCTATCCCAGCCCTGCCAAACTGCCACTGTTTGCCACTGAGAACATTAACCTGCTTGGATTGTATAATGTCAGATTAAACTGTCTGTCACACTGGATAAGGGTATCTGCTAAATGTATACAAAATAGCAAACAGAGAGCCTGTAAACATGCATATGCGTTATAAGTTACTTTCTGGAACCTCCGGAAACTCTGGTCAGTTGCATATACAGTACTGTGCAAAAGTCTTAGGCCACCATTAGATATATAATTGTTTTAGCAATAGTTTAATGACCATACATTATTTCTCAGTCTCTGTGTTAGACTACAACCAGAAAATTCAGGAATGTTCTATTCAGTATTCCTATTCAGTACACTTGTGCAATAGCAGCATTTGGCAGCTTCATCGAAATGCCAAGTTGACCCTAATACAGATGAAGCTTGATCAGGAATGGTCTTTTTGGAAAGGTAGCAGCCAAGAAACCACTTTTTCGGAAGGGGAACAGGGTGAAAACACTAAGATGTGCTAAATCTCACAAAGATTGGAATCAAGATCAGTGGAAAAAAACGTTATGGAGTGACAAATCCAAGTTTGAAATTTTTGGATCCAATCGTCCATACCATTATAAAGCAACAAATCTAATGGTGGTCTGAGATGTTGGCACATTTTTTAAGCTGAGCAGTTCAGTTCATCAGTGCCATCACAACCTTCTGATTAGCCACAACGCTCTCAATAAATATCGCAAGTTGAGTATAGAGTCAGGTCTTAGGATTTAAGGTTAGGGTTTTGGGTTAGGATTGGGGTTAGAGTTGGGTTAGTGAAATGAGGATGCTAGACCTGGTTTTAGAGAAGTCATCGCAAAGATAATAACAGTCAATAAGTTCACAAAATAAGAAGCGCAGCGCACAAAGCAAGCGGAACAAACAACGATACAACGAAAAGCGCAACTCTCACCTCTGGGCATCCGCAGATGTCAATACTCCGGCGAGGCAGACCGTCTTCGTAGCTCTGGCGCAGAACATTGAGATGTAGCTGAGAAACCATTGACGTGATGGTTAGAAGTTAAAGTTAGTTAGGTTTAGGTGTAGGGTTAGCAGTTAGCACTGTTTAGCTACAGTAACACACAGGCAATGGAAGGACTTTACAGGCATAGTAGCACCGTGTGTGTGTGTGTGTGTGTGTGTGTGTGTGTGTGTGTGTTGGGGGGGATTATATATCATTTTGAGAGGTCATAAAAAGTCAAACCTTGCTTTAGGCTACTGAGGAAAGGTTAGGTGTAGATTGAATTACCCTAATATTATGTTATGGCAACACACCGGTGCAAGTGATGGATCCAAAGACCCTGGTGTGTGTATGAGTGTGTGAGAAAGAGAGAGAGACACCATAACCAGAGGGCACAGCAGCAGGAAAAAGGCCTCGGGTTCCTGAGGCCCCCGGTTTCGAACCTCAGATGAAGCTTGCACTGTGAAGGTCAGGGGGTGCGTTTACAGAACACTGCGATGGTCTAGCATCCTGTCCCGGATGTACCTCTGTCTGTGCCCAGTGAACATTGTGGGTTATGCTCTATACACTACCCTGACCAGAATAATAATAATAAAAAAAAACAGGGATGGGGGCTCCTTTGGCTTGGAGCCAAGTGTATGAAAATGCAGTTACTGAGGTCCTAGGTTCAAACCCAGGGTTGGACCTTTTATAACATAGTATTAATTTTGATAACATAGTAGTTATTTTGGGAGGGGCGGCACGATGGCTCGGTGGGTAGCATCGCCGCCTCACAGCAAGAAGGACCTGGGTTCAATCCCAGGGTGGAGCCGCCTGGGTTCTTTCTGTGTGGAGTCTGCATGTCCTCCCTGTGTCCGAGTGGGTTTACTCCGGGTACTCTGGTTTCCTCCCACAGTCTAAAGACATGCATGTTAGGTTAATTGATTAGACTAAATTGGCCTGGTTGAGTGTGGTCTCTGGTGACAGACGGAGTGACGCGTCGGCTGGAGTATTCTCGGTCGCATCAAGTACAGTGGGCAAACCCCGCATCCGGCAGGACAAGCGCCAGGAAAATAGATAGAGTAGTTATGTTGGGAGATGCATCTTCTGTATTTAGAAACAGGAGTTTGGAGTCAGATAGATCGATTATGTTAGTAATCCCAGCAGGAACATATCAACAGTTTCGTTAGTCTGTTCTAGATACTCATACATCCTTGAACTAATTGCCGTTGAAAAACAGAGCCTTGTGCGTGTGTGTGTTTATATGTGTGTCTTAAAGGAATGGATCAACAAAAATCACTTTTACACAGTTTTCCACTTGCCCAATCTAAACCAAGTCTGTGTGACATTATGTAAGAATTGGGTGCAGATGAAGGTGAGTGTGGGCATGTAATGGTAAGACTTCCATTACGGTGTATGTGTTTGCCTCGTTTCTAGTGAAAGAACTAGAGAACTAGAATCGGTCAATTTTCAATGTGGTCGGCTGTGACCGGTCACTCCCCGATCAGTGTTTACATTTACATTTAAGAATTTAGCAGAGCGACTTACAATCTTACAATCCAGTTGCTCAAGGACCCAACAGTGGCAGCTTGGCAGAGGTGGGATTTGAACCCTGGACCTTGTGGTCCATAGTCCAGTACCTTACCTGCTAGGCTACCACAGTCCCAGTATCATATCACATTTAGCATACACTTGTGCACTCGTGATGCCCACAGCATCAGGTACAGACACAGCCACACACATGAACAGCACAGTGCTTTAATTAACGTTAATTCATAATTCAGTTCATGTGCCAGCGGAGCTTTAAACAGCCGCTCACGTGCTTGTTCGTTTCCTGGTTCCAGCGTATAGCGCGTGGCTTCATTGGCGGTTTTTTTTGGATTCTTCTGCGTCTGTCATCTGTTTTATGTACGTATGTCTTCTATTAGTTAATAAAACCTCACTTTTGATTGTGTTGTACCATTTATGCCTGGGGATTTAGCTTAAAAGTGTTTTTAGTGATGTCAGTGGCTTACAGTAGTAACGTATGACTTAAATTGTCTGAGTGGGGTGAGTTGCAATTCGGCGTTTTTGCTTGTACCCTTGCAGTAACTAGTAACAGGCTCTTATCAAGGCTAGTAATAAAGTACCATTTTAGGAAGTTTGCAGTGTTTGATCATTTGTGGCGCTAAAGCTAATGAGAGAATAGAACCAGGTACAAGCCAACAGCTCCAGCTGTCTTTCTTTATCAATTGTTTCTGTGTGCTATCACGTAGCCTATAATTCTTAGACAGAAAGACAATTAGAATTGGCAGGTCATTTATTTAAAAAATCAAAAATAAATTGCAATCAGTGCATCTCTAGAAAGTGATGTCCAACTTTGAAGTCCAAATATGCCCCACATCAGCAAGATGTGGGGTGGAGTGGAAATTGTGGAAATTGCATTAATTGTCAAAGCGTCCCTTTTAAATGTAGATGCTCTTTTGTAATTGGTTGGTGTTTATGTTGTGTGGGGTTGGTCTGAGTCACTGTCTGATACGCGTGTAAATCATGACAAAGCACAATGACTGCGCTGTAGCACTGAGTGTGTGTGTGTGTTGTGGGTTGAAATTCAAGTCAGGTGATGATGGCAGAGTTTTCCAACAAGGCTTTAAAGACTGTTTTGGCATCGTGTATTACCCAGATGGGCAATAGACACACACACGCACACACTTGTCTCACTATCCATGTGAGGACTTTCCATTGACATAATGAATACTATTGCTACTTAATGCTATACCTAACCCTAATTCTATACCTCACCTCTGTAATCTAAAGCAAATATGTTGGCTCTTGTGGTGTTTCCAAGAAAAGTTCCCTTTTTTGTTACAAAAAAAAAATTTAAGAAGTGAGGACTGACAAACCGGTTCTCACAGGTCAAACTTGCCAGGTTTTCCTATCATCGTAAGGACATTTGGTCCTCGCAAGTATAGCGAGACAAGGTACCCGGACAACCACCCACACAAAGGCACACACATACAGTATATATACAACCTCTCAGACAGCCTTAACCCAAATATCAGCTCCTACTCATCTAATGGACCGTTTAACTGCTCTACAGTTCTGTAAGGTTGATTGAGTGAGTGCTTGTGATGCTCTGTTTATCTGCTTAGTTCACGTCATGCTCCTTAGATTAAAGGTCCTGAAACACCGGCTGTTTACCTCCCCGTCAGCGTTGAGCGTTTGTGGTTGAGGTCCGTCTGGCATTGGAGTTGGCCTCGTCAGTGCCCATAAGCATCAAGTGAACATGCTTATGGGCGTTGATGGGCGTTGGATGCCACTAGTCTCTGACTGGTTGTATACAGTTTGTTATGGTAGAGCTTAGCAAACCCGTTTAAAAATGTTCACAGCTGTTTGAAAATGGAAGATATGCATCTCATATACAGTAAGTACAGTGTAACCTGGGAATTCAAACTTAATTGGTTCCAGAAGGTCGTTTGAACTCTGATTTGTTTCGAAGTTGAAATACAATTTCCCCTTAAGAAGTAATAGAACAGGATTAATCCATTCCACAACCCCAAATGATTGTTTTTCTACACTTATATAAAGCATGAGTAAAGGAAATGAGTGTAATACAATAATAATAATCAATAAATACATGAAATAAGTGAAAATAAAGTGAAACTTTATAACTAACGCGGGCACAGGAAAGGGAGAGACGAATGCAGGTTCTAGTAAATATAATATTTATTAAAGAAATAATACAAACCAAGGGAAAGCACAGCTAAACAAAAACAGGCAGAGTCGGAAAACGGGTGCATAAACCAAAACGGGTGGACCTGGAAAACGGGTGTGTAAACAAAAACAGGAGGAGCAGGAAAACAGGTGCAATCGGCAAGTGCCACAAAATGGGTACAAAAACCAAAACAGGCGGATGTAACCGCAAACAGGAATAGATCCACTGACGGATGGAATAGCCAACAGGAAAATGCGGTACGCTCGGACGTGATCGAGACAATGATCCGCCCCGAATGTCTCTCAAAGCCATGCTTATAAAGACAGTCCCATAGCTGAAAACAATCAATAATCCAGAAGCAGTGGAGCTCCCGGATTGGTTCGTGGTAGTCATTTGATCTCAGTTCGCCCACAGCGGGGTTGAGAGACAGGGAAACCAGGGTGAGACCTTAGGACATGACAATAGCCACTGAGGTGAACGCTGGGGTGTCTGAAATCACAGCCATAGACTAATACAATACAATACAATACAATACAGTATGCTTATAATTGTCCTGCATCTTCTTTGGGTGTTATGGAGATTGGCATACCTTATTGGTGCATTATCGTTACCGTTAGGGTGTCCATGTTCGAAGTCAGAACTTTTGTTTGAATTTGGGGGCAAAAACAGTCAAACTGATTGAAGAGGTGTTTCGAATTCTGTGGTTCCTCTCTATACCACTATCAGACACCCCACCCTACAAAATCACATTTCAGGGAGTTTACTATGAGCCTCATAGGTTTACTATGCCAATTAGGATACTCTCTCTTTGTCATGTGTCTTTCTCTCAGGCCCTTAAAAAATGTATGATTTCTGGGATATTGCCTATAATTTGCCGGTGTCAGGGAGCCCCTATTAAAATACTGAAGACTCCCTGAACCTCTGGAAGAGGTGGGATGCCTGCACTCTAGTTTCTGATCCTGCTTTGACGTAGCATTTAGTACATGCATTTAGCAGACATACAGTATTTGTAATGACTTACTGTATATTATCATTCAGCCCCTGGTGAAATGACAGATTTTGTTGGCTTTTTCAATGAAAAGAACTGAAGTCATGCTCTGTAGGGAGCAAACCTAAATATGGCAAATTACTCAATTTCCATGCTCCATTACCAAACCAATTAAGTTCTGAGACCTTACAGTTAAACACGAATGGATCATCTGGAAAGTGCCCAAACTTTCTAAAGATTTAGGTCACGAGTTTAAGTTTTGTTCGCAAAAAATTCAGCCTCTAGGAACAGTATTTCCTGTGCCCAAAGACCTGTATTTCCTTCTAGTCAGTGCATTAATGAGCAAGTTCACACGTTGAAATGAATAGGGCCGAGTGTTGAACCCTCTCTCCCAGTCAAGGAGACATGACCTCTGTCCCTGTCAGTTGTGAACATACCATGGACTGTTCCTGTCAGTACAGTCGAAGGTGGAGTTGCCTCTGTCCCTTTTAGTCCCAGTGAAGGTGCTGTTGCCTCTGTACCCATCAGTTCCAGTGAAGGACATTTGGATGCTTATCTGAGAGTCTCAGTGAAGAAGGTGTGGCCTCTGTACATGTCAGTCCCAGTGAAGCACATTTGGATGCTTATCTGAGAGTCCCAATGAAGAAGGTGTGGCCTCTGTACCTGTCAGTCCCAGTGAAGGATGTCTGGACTCTGTACCTGTCAGTCCCAGTGAAGGATGTTTGGACCGTGTACCTGTCAGTCCCAGTGAAGGATGTTTGGACCGTGTACCTGTCAGTCCCAGTGAAGGATGTTTGGACCGTGTACCTGTCAGTCCCAGTGAAGGATGTTTGGACCGTGTACCTGTCAGTCCCAGTGAAGGGAGTCGCCTCTGTCCCTTTCAGTCCCAGTGAAGCACTTTTGGATCCTTATGTGAGAGTTGCAGTGAAGAAGGTGCGCCCTCTGTACCTGTCAGCCCCAGTGAAGGATGTTTGGATGGAAGGATGTCCTAGTAGGACTGACAGGTACGGGACTTTTAGACCCTCTACCTGTCAGTCCTAATAAAGAAGTTGTGGTCTTTGCCTCTGTCAGTTCCAGTGAAGGACGTTTGGACCCTGTACTCATCAGTTCCAGTGAAGAATGTTTGGACCTTGTACCTGCCAATCCTAGTGAAGGTGGTGTGGCCATTTTATACACAGAAAACACAATTTTTTTTGCATAAAGCTTAAACATAAAATATGGCACATGCAAAAGTTTAGGCACCTTTCCAGACATTATTGACTTAATTTCGTTATTATTGGTTTATTAAAGGTTGCACAAATATGCTGTGTTCAAGTTTGCTCCCTGCAGAGGTTGTGTTAACATCGTCATGGAGAAAAACAACAAAACATGTAACTAGTGCTGCCTGAACTTGTACACAGTGTGACTGCACCTTTCACTATTAATAATTTATGGACATTGTACCTTCTTACTTGGACTTTACAAGTTGAACCTACAGTAAAAACAAAGCTGAGTTTTAGGAAGTTACTTTGACATTTGTTTTCTGGCTTGTGTGTATGTGTGTGTGTGCGCGCACGTGTGTGTTTGTGTGCGTGCACGCGCATTTAGAGGAAATTGCTGGTGTTTAGAGTGCTTGGTTTGTAGTCTCAGGGGGTTGTGTTGAATTTTTTGTGGTTCTTTGATCCCTGGGAGGTCTGACCCCGTGTGTGTACGTTTGTGTAAGTGTGTGCGCGTCTGTCTGACTTGAGTGCTTTGATTTAAGGCTTCCTGTCACCAGGGCGACAGGCAGGCGCTCGATAATAGATAGAGTGTGTGTTGTCTGCGTGAACGTGTGTTGTCCGAGGGTGAGTGTGCATTATCTGTTTGTCTCGTCTGTGTTTGAGTCTGTGTTCTGTGTGCTGTGCGAGTGTTGGGTTGTCTTTGTGTCTGTGCGAGTGCTGTCTGTGTGTTGTCTGCCTGAGTGCGTGTTCTGTTTTAGTGTGCGTTGTTTGTTTGTGTTGTGTGATTTTACAAGCCTAGTATAACAGAGTGTCGAGTCTGTGTGCGAGTCAGTGAGTGACTCAGACATCAGACACTGTTAATGTATAAGCATGCACATGGAATCCTCCTCTGTGTGTGTGTGTGTGTGTGTGTGTGTGTGTGCAGGTAGCCCCCATTTTACAATGTTCTGACGATATTTCGACTTTACGATATAAATCAGACGATACATATAAATACACATTCAGCAGAAACCATGTTGTGGATTTTGAATTTGGGCAAGCGGGCAAGCGATATGCAGTACAATGCTCTCTCTCACTCCCCTGTGCTAGGTCAGAAAACCTGGAACAAATCAACGATGAGAACCGAGGCACCACTGTATATGTTTAATCTCCTCAGTGCTGTTGGTGTGTGTGTGTGTGTGTGTGTGAAAGAGACAGTGAGACAGACTCGTACCTCAGACATTAAATGTTATGATGTTCAGTAAATGTGTAAACGAATTCCCAGTGAATTTAAGTGTGTTTTCTGAGTCAGTGTGTGTTGTCTGAGTGTGTGTGCGTGTGTGTGTGTGTGCGCGCGAGTGCATGACTCACACTGTTAGAACATAAAAGCTCAGTAAATGTATGAAAGTATTTTCACACGGAATCTTTTCTGTGCAGTGAATGCTGACTCAGACACAGCTGTGGTGAACGTCACGTACGCTTCGAAAGAGGAAGCCAAAGAGTGAGAGATCATTCACCTTTTTCTCCATCCATCCTTCCTCTCTGTCCATCTGTCTCTTTATCCATCTTTCTGTCTCTTTTCAGCTAGTCTTTCAGAGCAGGATGTGGGCACATGTAAGGACATTTGTTAGCGATCTCTGATTTGTGGTCATTAAACCAGACTAAAAGTTTTGGTCCATTGGGACGATCAGAGGTTTCATTTTGCAAACCTCTGGCGTGACCCACAAATGTGTGTAGTTCACCAAAAGCAGATTTGCTTAGGGGCAATACAGTTGCGACACAGTCAATACAAAACGGGTGAAATGCTAATTTTCTCAGGATGTTGGCTGAGATTTTATAGACTATTACCCAACCCAGCTTCGAGTCTGACCGTTGGTATTGGATGGCGTAACTTTGTTTTACTTTTTGTTCTTTTCTCTTTTTTTCCTTTGTGTGAATGCTGAGTTAGCTTAATGTGCTGGCGACTGACTTGCAAACTCGTGATGTTCTCTACATCTCCTGCACAAACCTTCCCAATCGTGGTGTTTTCTGTCTAAATCTGATCGCAGGGCCATCGAGAAACTGACAGGCCACAGTCTGGATAATCACTCGTTCAGCGTGTCCTACATACTGGACGTGGAGGGAAGTGAGACTGGGAGTAAAGGGGCACCCCAGGCCCAACGGGGATCGTCCCGAGGGGGCAGAGGGGGGCGTGAGACCGACTCCGCCCATCCTGGGGCCATGGGGGGCCTGCAGGGACCACATCACACGCAGCAGGAGCTTCCTCTGCGCCTGCTCGTCCCCACCCAGTTTGTGGGAGCCATCATCGGTAAAGAGGGTCTGACCATCAAGAACATCACCAAGCAGAGCCAGTCCAAGTGAGTGCACCAGTTACCATTAAGCTTTGATACTTGGCTATTATGTACGATTTATGATGACGCTGCTACTTATAAACTTCTTTGCGCCCTTTCCTGAGCGATTTGACACACGGTGTACTTTTATATATTTTTTTATATACAAGTTATCAAATCACGAATTTTTGGTTTTAAATATTAGTATTAAAACTGAATGCTTACCACAATATGTTTTTGCAATATTGCCCCCACAACCAGGAACTGTTTTAATTTACTACTTATTAAAATCTTCTTTACTCTTGTCAAATTATATTTCTAAAATGTATTTCCGTTTTTCCCAAATGAGCCACGATTTTAAATTAAAACTGACAAACCACAGAACATTTTTGTGGACCTTGAGGTAATTAAACCATAGGAACACATGATATATAATAATAAATAAAAAACTACAATCTAATGAAAAAACATTATCAGTTTGATAGCAAGCAGCATTTTACATTTACAGTACTCTCCAAAAGTCTTAGGCCACCATTAGATTAGATATTCTGTTGTTTTAGCAACGGTATAATGACCATATATAATTACATCTCAGTCTTTTTATTGGAATACAACCAGAAAATACAGGAAATGTTATGCAGGATTAAAAAATCTTAAAAACAGCTCATATATTCTAGAGTGGGAAATATTTAGTGTGATCTCCCCTTACATTTTCATGTCTTTTTGGAAGGGTAGAAGACAAGAAACCATTTTTCTGAAAGGGGAATGGGGTGAAAAGGCTAAGATATGCTAAAGCGCACAATGATTGGAATGAAGATGAGTGGAAAAGAGTAATCAGAAACGAATTTCACCATAGGAAATAATTTGAATAGGGTTAATCTGTTCCCAACCCCCAAATGCTTGTTGTTTGCACCTGTATTTATATATAATTAAAGATTAAAAGACATACAGTAAGTGGCTGTCGCTTCCACCTCCGTCTTAGGGGTTATGATTAATTTAGGGCAACGTATGCTACGTAAACCACAAACAAAGGGAAATTTGAACGAACCTAGTTTCAGCACGTCTTATCACTAGGACAGCGTCAGCAAGACTCGAGCCCTGTTGATACTGTCTCCATACTTTATATGTGATGCTTTTGTTGTTGTGGTAGTGTCCAAAATTGAGTCATCTGAGTATCTCTATGATCTCTCATACAGTGGTGCTTGAAAGTTTGCAAACCCTTTAGAATTTTCTAGATTACTGCATAAATATGACCTAAACATCATCAGATTTTCACACAAGTCCTAAAAGTAGATAAAGAGAACCCAGTTAAACAAATGAGATAAAAATGTTATACTTGGTCATTTATTTATTGAGGAAAATGATCCAATATTACATATTAGTGAGTGGCAAAAGTATGTGAGCCTTTGCTTTCAGTATCTGGTGTGACCCCCCTGTGCAGCAATAACTGCAGCTAAACGTTTCCTGTAGCTGTTGATCAGTCCTGCACACCGGCTTGGAGGAATTTTAGCCCATTCCTCCATACAGAACAGCTTCAGCTCTGGGATGTTGGTGGGTTTCCTCACATTAGCTGCTCACTTCAAGACCTTCCACAGCATTTCCATTGGATTAAGGTCAGGACTTTGACTTGGCCATTCCAAAACATAAACGTTATTCTTCTGTAACCATTCTTTGGTAGGACGGCTTGTGTGCTTAGGGTCGTTGTCTTGCTGCATGACCCACCTTCTCTGAGATTCAGTTCATGGACAGATGTCCTGACATTTTCCTTTAGAATTCTCTGATATCATTCAGAGTTCATTGTTCCATCAATGATGGCAAGCCGTCCTGCCCAGATGCAGCAAAACAGGCCCAACCATGATACTACCACCACCATGTTTCACAGATGGGATAAGGTTCTTATGCTGGAATGCAGTGTTTTCCTTTTCCAAACATAACGCTTTTCTTTTAAACCAAAAAGTTCTATTTTGGTCTCATCCATCCACAAAACATTCTTCCAATAGCCTTCTGGCTCGTCCACGTGATCTTTAGCAAACTGCAGACGAGCAGCAATGTTTCTTTTTGGAGAGCGGTGGCTTTCTCCTTGCAACCCTGCCACACACACCATTGTTGTTCAGTGTTCTCCTGATGGTGGACTCATGAACATTAACATTAGCCAATGTGAGAGAGGCCTTCAGTTGCTTAGAGGTTACCCTGGGCTCCTTTGTGACCTCGCCAACTATTACACGCCTTGCTCTTGGAGTGATCTTTGTTGGTCGACCACTCCTGGGGAGGGTAACAATGGTCTTGAATTTCCTCCATTTGTACACAATCTGTCTGACTGTGGATTGGTGGAGTCCAAACTCTTTAGAGATGGGTTTGTAACCTTTTCCAGCCTGATGAGCATCAACAACTCTTTTTCTGAGCTCCTCAGAAATCTCCTTTGATACACTTCCACAAACATGTGTTGTGAAGAGCAGACTTTGATAGATCCCTGTTCTTTAAATATAACAGGGTGCCCACTCACACCTGATTGTCATCCCATTGACTGAAAACACCTGACTCTAATTTCACCTTCAAATGAACTGCTAATCCTAGAGGGTCACATACTTTTGCCACTCACTAATATGTAATATTGGATCATTTTCCTCAATAAAGAAATGACTAAGTATAATATTTTCTCACGTTTGTTTAACTGAGTTCTTTTTTATCTACTTTAAGGACTGATGATGTTTTGGGTCATATTTATGCAGAAATATAGAAAATTGTAAAGGGTTCACAAAGCACCTCTGTAGATGTATCATATAAATGCTTTTAGAGACCTGCCTGCTCTACCACAGACTCGTGAGGCCTGATGCACACGCTGAGCGTGTAGTTACATGAAGGCGGGGTCATGTGCATCTTGATCCATAACAGCTTTTACTGATGTCTGAATTTTTTTTTCAAACGGATCGTTTGACACATGCAACAAATACCAAAAGCTAAAAGATCACACCCCAGTCACAACAAGATTTTTATTGTTGTTGGCTGGACAAACAGTGAAGCTGTTTACATTGATTGAGGAATTCGTGTTATTAAGGTCTATCAGAGAACAGAAACGCAGTCAGATACAGTAAGTTTTGTGAAGCGAGGTAGGTGAATGGATGGAGGGAATGAAAAGTATTATCTGCGTAGCAGTGATATGAGAAGCCATCAGCTCTAATTACTGAGCCCAATAATTTAGTGTACAGGGAGAACAGAAGTGAATCAAGAAGCGATCCCTAAGAAACTCCTGTAATGATCAAGCGAGGTGATGAGCGTGAACATCTCTGTGTTACCTGGTAGGATTGTTCTTGTAGCGACGAGGAAAACCAGGCAGGAGCGTGGCCCCACTGACCACTGCCATTAGCAGAAGATATGAATTTGTTTATTACTGATTCATACGAAATACCTCAGTAATCTGAGTCACTACATGAATCATCTTTTATTTCTGTGGCCGCAGCCTGAATTTCAGCGATTTTCCTCTTCCTTTTCACTCTTTTAATTTTGATCTGTTGTCTTGGGCACTTTGTGGATGGTACGACAGTTCGCTAATCACTTTCACATACTGGCCTTGTCAAGGTGACAGCCTGAAAAGCTGTAATTTCAACGACTCATTCAGTACAAAGCCTGCTACCTCAAAGTCAGACCTTGCTGGTAATAACTGCGCCGCTCAAATAAATGAGCAGTGAAATTTACAGAACGAGTGAAGATTGGTTGAGGTACAAAGCTGCTAAATTTCAGTCGCTCAAGTGTTTCGTTCAGCTTATCAGCTGTTTAAAATGACGTTAACCTCGGCATATTTCGGCAACATTTTTTAACCATTTACTGTCATCCAGGGTCCTTTTCCTGCATGCGCCCCACCCCTTTTATGCAGCTCTTTCATCCACTGGAGTACTTATCTCTCTCAGCTGTTGCCCATTCCAATAATTACATGGCTTTTATACAGAGATTCTAATAAAAACTAGTTTGCCACATCCTGACAATGGTCCATGACCTGGAGTGTTCTTATAATGAGTTGATTTTCACATTTTCCAATCCTATAATCGCGTACTGACTCTCCATTTGCCTAGCCCGGGGGGTGTCCAAAGTCC
This sequence comes from Ancistrus triradiatus, assembly GCA_025084515.1. Classification (NCBI taxonomy): domain Eukaryota; kingdom Metazoa; phylum Chordata; class Actinopteri; order Siluriformes; family Loricariidae; genus Ancistrus; species Ancistrus triradiatus. The sequence continues at coordinate 52,199 of JAJAGP010001595.1, read as the reverse complement.
AGCCCTGGGGCCCAATGTGGCCCGCGGGCAGATTTTAATCGGCCCGCGGCATCACTCTTAAGAATACATTATTAGTGGCCCAATGGCACGTTGCAGTTCTTCTTTTTGTCCACTTGAGGTCCAGACTGACTGATCGCCGCATGACCTCTTGTGTGTCACAACTATACAACTGTTAAAGCAGACCTAACATGTACGATGCAACACCAACCATCACATTCATGTCTAGTGGGCAGTCTCTTATTGTAGCATCTGGTTTGAACTTCATGGTCTATTAGTACAAATGTTTAAACTGTACGTAGTTGGGTGTGTGAATTAAGAAATAGAAGACTTGCTGTGTTATTGAGTACCGTAGGTCTTGTAACGCAGAGCAACTGAGTAATAAAATACAATCTACATATTTACATATACATAAATACTGACTGAAAACTTTTGACATTTGAAATATGCAGTATTATGCATAAACGTCTTAAAGAAAATGTTAATTAGCCTCAATACTCTGCAGCAAGTTGTGGTATGTTTTACTCTTTTGATATCCTGTTGCAGGTTTTGCGCTAAAATGAAATGAAATAGGAGTTCAAAAGTATTCATTGTCCTGCAAGTAATTTTTCGGGGGGGGCGGCACCCCTGGCCTAGCCCTTCTAAACATTATTGCTAGACTGTTTTTAATGTTCAGCATTGCCTCTAGCTTTAACTTAAATTAAAGTTGACTTCAGCTCAATTATTCAAATATGCGTCCATTTTGATTAGTTGACGAATTTGTGTTCCTATTGCAATGGCAATTCGGTAAATATTTTCAATAAATAATTCAACCTCCTCACACTGGTCATGTAAAAAACTGGAGTTGCCCGAGTGGCAAAACAACGTCACAATCTAGTTCCTAATAATGCTGTTTCTTGGTTCTTTATTTTAAGCAATTTAACCATTTGAGAAGCGCTTATTTTGTAGCGCTTATCTTGTTAATTTTGTCTTCATGTTAAATGCTGACCCGAAGCTGTTTATGACTGAAGCCGAAGTGCTTACATACACTGACTAAAAGTTAAGTTTGTTAAATTACTAAGATTTTTAATCGCCCTTTCAGAGTGGACATCCACCGTAAGGAGAATGCTGGAGCAGCCGAGAAGCCCATCACCATCCACTCGTCTCCAGAAGGATGCTCACAAGCCTGCAGAATGATCCTGGAGGTCATGGAGAAAGAAGCCAATGACACCAAGACGTGAGTTCACCGCCCAAACGCATCCTAAAGTTAGCTCTACAAACTAAAAAGATACAGTGGTACCTCGGTTCTTTTGTTAATTTGTTCCAGAAGGCTTGTCGAGAACCAAAAATGACGAGTACAGAGTCCATTATTCCCATAAGGATTAATGTAAATTGAATGAATCCGTTCCAGACCCCCAGAAAATCCACACTGTATAAGCATTATATGCATTAATGTTGTATTGTACAGGTGCTCCCTGATTTATGATGCGGATATGTTCAACAAATCCATCGTAACTTATATGTATGATGAACTGAGGAGTTTAATGAGTGTTTGGTAGAGCAGTCTATAGTGTATGAAAAGTAATGATAAATAAGTTCATGTTTAAAACACTTACATTAACCTAGAGTTGGCCAAACCTGTTAACTCAAAGCTTCTTTTATAACAAAGTATTAAAAAAATCTCATGTAATTTACTGAGTAATGGATTGAAAGTGAAAAGTCAAAGCAAAACACTTACTCTATTGGTGAACTCCGGGCGCTAGCAAAGCTGCTAAGCTAACTGCAGCCTGTGTTCTAGAGCATTCAGTTCCTGTTTTCCTTTCACAGTACTGTAGATGTAAAAATAAATAAAAACACGATAAAAAAATTGCAGAGATTTTCTCTGAGGGCTATTGTGAACCTGAATCACTGTGTAATGAATCGTGAATCGAGTTTCGGCTGAAACGAGTCTCGCAGGTCGATTCATACAAGTTTAAGCAAGTGCGCCAAGTATCGAGCAAACGACGCAAACCGAGACAGATTTTTGTAGTGAAAATGCGCTGAGAACCGAATTAGACGAGTTCTGAGGTGAACAAGAACCGAAGTACCGCTGTACTGTGCAGTCAGTGTTTACCATTTTGCACCAATATGTACCATCAGTCCGAACGGAAACAAGTTAACACAAAGATATTGTACGTATGACGCACAACTGCATATTTGAATACATACGAAAATAACTTCTGCATAAGACTGTATTCTATAGACTGCTATCTACAAACTACCTTGACAAGGTTTCTAATAAACAAGAAAGTCACATTTTAAATCTAGCTCAGATGAAGTACCCTTAAAAAACTTTGACTTTGAAACTAGCTGGGTCGTTCCACAGTCGGAGTACCTTTTAGGCATCATTAACGTTCAAATAATGACTTGTAATGACAAACAAAAGAGATTCAACCATTTAAATCTGGTGCTCAGACTGTTAAGACGCATTACTTTTGTTTCACGATGTACTGTATGTTCTGTGCTCTGCTTGGTGCAGCTCTGTTACCAAAACTATGCTATTATATGAGTAGCATTCATAAAGTAATCATATAAATAACTGAGGAAAATTCCCATTCGTGTGAAAGTCGGATAAAAGTCTTAGTCAGGTTTTCATTAAACAAGTTAAAGCAACTTTTGTAGCTTGATCTGTTGATCATCGTAACTACCAACTGTTTTCTCCTCCAGTGTTTACTCCTAGCTGTTTTTATTTATACATATTTTTGTGGTAATCATACACATCATTAAGTCTGAGACGACTGTTTTATTAAAATACTTAACAGGGCTGAAAGCAGGGTAACGGGGTTGCACACAGAAACAGGATGGCATGCTTGTGATTTTTGCATTTTGCCACAACAAATAATGACACAAATTTCACGCACCAGTACCCAAGATGAGGAAATTCATTTATTTCTCATTGTCTATAGACTTTCTGGATTTTCCTGGACTTTTCTTTCCTTAACTTCTGCTGTAGTTCCTGTTTTTCATGGTGTTACATCTCTCTGCTGGCCCGCCCTTATTTTTTTCCAAACTCATTTCTTAAACACACAACTTTTTAGTTAGTTTCTCTTTCTCTTTAGTTACTTTCTCTTGGTGATGCAGTTAGAAAGGGTCTCAATGATTTTTCTTTAGTGGTGTAAATCAGGTTTTCACACACGTTGTGGGGCATAGCTTAATAATGTAGTTACTTACTTAAGGTGAATGAATGCTGACCAAAAAAAAGGTCACCACCTGGATTTAACTAAGCAAATAGTTTAGTAATTAAACTGATGCAGTGAGGAGCTTCTCATTTGTTAAACAACCATGTCCAAAGACACATCCTGTGGTCGTGAAAAAGATGTTCATCTGATTCAGAAGGGTCAGATTGTGAAAGAGTGGATCAGGGAGCATGAGCCATCATTATCACACATGGATTGTCCACCACAGAGTCCAGAGCTGAACCCCATTGAGAATCTTTGGGATGTGCTGGAGGAGACTTTGTGCAGTGGAACAAAGCTCCCATCATCAGTACAAGATCTTAGGGGAAAATGAATGCAGCTCTGGACAGAAATAAATGTTGTGACATTACAGAAGCTTGTGGAGATGATGCCACAGCGAATGCGTGCCGTAATCAAAGCTAAAGGCGGTCCGACCAAATATTAGTGTGACCTTTTTGTTTTCCAGGCTGTCTACATCAATCAAACTACACATAAAAAATAAATAGACGCAAAACTTTTATTTTATTGTTATTAATATTATTAATAAATAATAATATAATATTTATTAATAGTGTGATCATTATTATTATTATAATATTTGCATTGCATGGTGAGACCAGAGACATCAGCCATTTTCTATGATTATTGTTGATTTAAAAGTACTTAAAATACTTTATTCAGCTATCATGGCAGGATTTCGACCAAAAAACCCAGGTCACATTTTAGAGCTAGCTAACAGAAGATAACCTGAAGGATTTCTTGATATATTTTGAATGTAGCTGCTTTGTGATAATTGGTAGGAACAAATATGAATTGATACAAGGAAGCCAGCTAACGAGTTTGATTTAGAAATTTTAGTTAGATTTTAAAGCTAGCTAACATGAGCTCACCGGGGAGGATATTTATTCGCATTTTAAAGCTAGCTAGCATGAGCTAATCTAATAGGATTTCTCACAGGAATTTGAAATGACATGCTAACAAAAGCTGACAGAACTATTAATTTTGTTTATTAGTCACTGCTAATACCAGTTAAAATATCTTAAGCAGGGTGAATTAAGAAGATTTTGAAGTCATTTTTCAATGAAATCGCTTGATGTTTGTCTGTCTTTTCTATAATCTTGTTTGTCTGTTGTCCAGAATTTAGGTTAGATTTTAAAGCTAGCAAACATGAGGAAACCTGACAACTGTCTGCTCAGTTATCTAGCTGTTGGATGGCTCTTGAGTAAAAAGTATTACAAGAGGGAGAAATCCCAGAATTAGGTAGAAGTTTCTGGAAAAATAAAAGGATAAGGGTATGCCACTACATAAAGTACAAATGTCAAGAGTGATGCACACTTAAACAAGATCATTCAGACTAAACAAATAATTCCATCTCACAATTCAAATCACTGCTTTGAGATTTCAACTCCTAGATGATCAGTCTGTACCTGGTTCTCAGTAATGCCTCATGTATCCGTCTCTCTTTCCGTGTGTATGGCCTGTGAGACAGCGCCGAGGAGGTTCCTCTGAAGATTTTGGCCCACAACAGTCTCGTAGGGAGGCTGATCGGGAAAGAAGGCAGGAACCTGAAGAAGATTGAGCAGGACACCGGGACCAAGATCACCATCTCTTCGTAAGTGTACTCTCAAGTGCACACTACACAACATGACTCACCAGGCTTATCCTGCATCCTGTGTTTCCAAACATCTAAATCATGCTGTCAATTTAACTCAAACCATCAAGTATACACTACATGTAAATGGCCAGAGAGCTCGAGCGGTCGTCGGTTCAAGTGCGCGCTTTCATTGCCATTATTTATGAACTTTTGAAATCTTTCCACTGCAGACTGCAAGACCTGACCATATACAACCCGGAGCGTACCATCACAGTCAGGGGAGGAGTGGAGGAGTGCTGCAACGCGGAGGTGGAAATCATGAAGAAGCTCAGAGAAGCCTACGAGAATGATGTAGCCTCGCTAAACGTAAGAGATCACGGTTTTCTGTTTTGTTCAGAATAACACGTAAACACCATTACACTGTTATTTTTGAGGTTTAACCACATGGGTTCTCAGGTTTCAGATTTTACACAAATGAAGTTTTCCTGATTGGCATGGAGTCAAGTCAAGTCAGATCTATATATATAGCGCTTTTTACAATGGAGCATTGTCTCAAAGAAGCTTTACAAGTTTAGATTATCTCCTAATATCTACGTCCAATCCCAAATTGAGCAAGTCTAGGGCTCTGCCAAGCTGCCACTGTTGGATCCTTGAGCAAGACCCTTAACCCACAATTGCTTGGATTGTAAAGATTGTATCAATTGTAAGTCGATCTGGATAAGGGTGTCTGCTAAATGCTGTAAATGTAAAATGTAAATGTAAAATTTGCATGGCATGTGCTGTAGTTCTGCTCAGCATTCCAGGATAAAATTGACTTTTGGGACTGTGGTAGCCTAGCGGGTAAGGTACTGGACTATGGACCAGAAGGTCCAGGGTTCAAATCCCACTTCTGCCAAGCTGCCACTGTTGGGTCCTTGAGCAAGGCCCTTAACCCACAATTGCTTTGATTGTAAGACTGTATCAATTGTAAATCGCTCTGGATAAGGGCGTCTGCTAAATGCTGTAAATGTAAATGTTGGGCAACAGTGGCAAGGAAAAACTCCCTAAGTGTTATGAGGAAGAAACCTTGGGAGGACCAAGACTCAAAAAGGGACGTTGGACGTTGACCGGACGTTACCATAGTCACATAGAGGTTTAGATACTTTGCACATGGTGTTTAAGTAATACTATTAATTACAATCACAATACGAAAACATTTAGTAATTCTGTAATTCTAAAAAAAATAAGTTAGAAATACAGTAATTCTGATGTTCTCTTTAATCAGCAGGTTTGCTCATCTGTCTTTCAGATGTGAATAAGATATAGTTAATATACAGGCACATTTTTTATTTCCTATCATATTTCTTAAGCCTATTAATGCTGCCATTACAGAAGTGGAAATAATCTCTGCCATGGGCACTGACACAAATCCATAACATGACAGACCCTGTAGCTGGTAGCCTCGCTGATAATAGTCTGGATGGACCTTCTTGTCTTTGGTCTGGAGAACACAGCGTCCATTTCTTCCAAAAAAGATCTGGAATACTGGTTGGTCTGACCACAGTATACGTTTCCACTGTGTGATGGTCCATCGCAGATGCCTCTGAGCCCAAAGAACTCGATGCCATTTCAGGACATGGTTAACTTAAGGCTTGTTTTTTGCACAGTAACGTTTTAAGTGGCATTTGTGAATGTAACTTCGTATTGTAGTGCTTGAATAATCCTTTGTCCATGTGGTTCTATCAGCTATGGACGTTAAACGGCACATACTGGTATCTGGTTTGTATCATAAGATTTTAACCACATGTATTTACACTTAACATTTGATTCTGTCTCGAACGCAGTATTCTGCATAATATGCAATTTTAAATTTCACAATTTTTTAAACGGTTTTTAACTTTATATTAAATTACATTTTTACATTTTAATACAGCAGTGATCCTGATTCTGGCTGTAGAAAGCCCTACTACTGCTGTGTTTCATACCTAGTTTATTTTGGACAGTGGTAAGTGCTAATAGAAAAATGTATTGTGTTGACCAGCTGTCCATTGGTATTCAGCTATATTCTGGTAGTCAGATGCATTTGCACATGATTATTTGGCGGCCCATGCAGGGAGGAACGTCATGGATTACGTGTGCTATGTTGTAAAGTGTTGGGCAGCATTTTGGCAATCAGATGCATTTACACTTGTTTAATATGTGGCTTCAAATGTGTCTCAAATTTCCCCCTGAAGTGGTTTGAGCAATCAGATTTAAATTGAATATAAATTCAAATTAGACACACATTTCAGTGTGTTTTATCCCTATCCAGATACTCAAAATGCATGAAACAGCCTAGTGTAATGGGATCAAATTGTTTTGGACCGACTGCATGTACAGAGTTTTCAGCATACAGAGCAGCACATTGGTGGGCTGCCAGTTGTTCAGTTTGGCTGAAATGGGCCTTATAATCATTTATCATGCTATAGGCGTTTGTAGTACTGAGAACGTGGAAGCCGGTAAAACACAAATTGTGTGTGTGTGTTCCCACAAGTACAGAAAGAGCTGACATTTTTACCTAGTGGGTACAGTTTGCTGGTCCTCGTGATGAAAACTGATTTTTTGCAGAAACTGCAACTTTCTTTTGACTTTCTAAAGATCTGTATTAGGTTACTGAGGTTAAGATTAGGTTTAGGCATAGGATTGATTAGCTATGGTTAGGCCAATGGAACATCCCCACAGAGACAGAGACAGAGAGCGCTTGTCTTCCTATACTTATGAACAAATGTCCTCACGATAGTAAAACCTAGCAATTTTGACTTATGGAGACTGTTTTTTTGTTTGTTTTGTTTTACAAAAATGGCAGCTTTTAGTTTGAAAAACAAAGACACCCGAACGGTCTCCATTAGGTTACTGAAGCTAAAGTTAGGTGTAGCATTAATTAGCTACAGTAAGCATTTATGTCGATAGAAAGTCCTCCCGATGAAAGCGAGACAAAATTGTGTGTTTTCTGATCATTTTGAGCTCTTAGGTATTCCAGATAGTTATTTTAGGTGGCGTTAATACACCGAGGCACAAACGATACATTTGGACCAAATGAATAAATGTGAGCTTTGTGTACGCTCTGTACGGTGCTATTGATGTGTTACTGATTGATCCTATTGAAAACTGCAGCTTTACTCGTTTAGAAAAGCAAATACGTGTAATAATCATCAGTTTACACGTTACAAATTAGGCTTTACAAATCCTCAACCGCGTCTGTAAATTGGATTCAATTGATCCGAATTGAACTCGGTGGCTAGTGCATTGGAATGAGAACGGTGTTCATCCCTGTAGAGCTGCACCACCTAGTGGAGCTTAATAGCTGGTACACTAAGTTTAGTGAGTGCAGACCTAAAGTGTATTCATTCTTACCTAGCGTCTCATTTTCCTTTATATAGATGCGGTAAAAGCGCAGCAAATAAAGCCTACTGCGGTGACAATGCATGTTTAATCGGCCTGGTTATACTTCATCCCACTTTCTCACTATCCTTGTGGGGACTTTCCACTGAGACAGTCATTACTGTAGCTATTTAATCCTACACTTACACCTAACCTTAACCTCAGAAACCTAACGGAGATCTTTTGATCCTTTTGAGGAAAAAAAAAGTTTCATGCGAGGACCAGCCAAATGTCCCCTCAAGGTAAAAAAATCAGATCATTTTATCCTTGTGGGGACATTTGGTAGCCACAATGTAATATAAACATCACACACACACGTTTGTGAGGACTTTCCGTTGACGCAAGACTTCTGTAGCTATTTATGCCAACACCTACAACTAACCTTAATCTCAGTGACATAAAGCAAATCTTTTGGCTCTTTTGCTTTTTCAAAAGAAAGTGTTTGTTCAAAAAATAAATAAATAAGTAAAAGCAAATGACCTTGCTGAGAATAGCCAAATATCCCCAGAAAAAAGGCAGATCTTTCTCTTCTTTTGTGAGGACATTCGGTGCTCACAATGAGATATAAACTTGACCCTTCACACACAAGTGTGAAGATTGTTTTCTTGGCACTGGATTTTTATTTGGGCATTTTACAGACGTAAGGTTAGATTGAATTCTAATTAAGGTATTTGAATTGCAGTGAAAGCAATATAGGGTCTGTATAGTCCTGGTTGCAAGGTCTTTCGTTTTTTTACTACTCTTTTTTTAGAAATTGGTTATGTGGTTTTATATGGTTAACAAATTATTCAGTTTACATACATTATGTTTAGCTTTATTTAAGCTCCATTATAACAGGGTTGCCAGATTCTCAGTTTATCTGCTGGCTTTACTTTGAATGGGGAACTTTGGGTGATTATTTTGTGTCCTTTGCTAAAACATAAATATACCAAACTGACCCCGGGATCATTATAAACATATTGCCATGGAAACAGTGAGTATAGACTCTCTGTTACACAAACAGACAGACAATCTCACACACACATTCAGACTAATGTGTCCTTCAACTTTCGTCTTTCTCATTCTGTCTACAGCTGCAGACGTCACTGATTCCAGGTCTGAATCTGAGTGCACTGGGTATTTTCTCCCCTGGTCTTCCAGTTATGTCTCCGTCTGCTGGGCCTCGTGGAGTCACGTCTCTGCCTACCACATACAACCCCTTACTGGTGAGTCTTTCAGAAAGTGTGATCACTCATAGGGGTCTCTCTCTCTGTGTCTTAAAACCCAGTAGAATAACTGTGTAAGACTGCCTAAGATAGAACAGATTCTCTCTACTTATGGACAAAAAAATAAAGCACCCAGATAGCACTGTCATAGTAATAGTGCTTCCCATACTGCTGTATTAAAAGGCTCTCAGAGGCTACTTATGGGTAGTGTACCTCTTGGTGAGAGATCGTCAACTGCTAGACATGCCTCTACTACACACTTGGGGGGCACATCATTTGAGAGAAGCTGGATGGCCGGTTTGATGAATTGCCTCCCATTTGAGCCGTTCTGACCTGGCTATTAGGAGGTGTTGGGAGCAGTGGTTCCATGAGGGCACGCACTCAGCAGGATAATGCACACAGCAAGGGTTTCCCAGGAAGGTCTCCGCCAGATTGCTAAAATTCCTTGATCTGTCCGGTTGCCAGGTTTATCACCAATCGTGCATTTATGGGACCATCTGGGACACCAGCTTCAGCAGCCTACAAGTGTACGGGATCTACAGGCCCAGCTGCAGCATCTGTGGGCAAATGTGCTGCAGGACACCATACAGAAACCCAGAGCCTCCTTTCAATTGTACAGTTTTCCCCAATAAACATTCATTTCTCTCTAATACTGTACATATAAAGTTTTATTCAATTCCAACTTGGGGAGTTTTTTGTCAAGGAGTGTATATACAGTCAGGGCAAAGAAACACCACTTGTATGAGAGTTTTAACCCCGATTAGGGTTGTCTAATGGGCAGCTCTCGTGGCCCACAGGTAACACCCCGTCCAGGGTGTTCCTCTGCATGCACCCAATGAATTCTAGGATAGGCTCTGAAGCCCTGTGTGACCATGACCACAATAAGCAGGAGGAATAATACAGGATGCTTTACTGCATTTGCCATCAGGAGAAGATAATTATCACTGAGTCTCAGCTGTGTTTAGCAAGGCGGTGTCCAATCCGAACATGGTGTTGTGCCATAATGTTCCTGTCTGCTGACATTTCCTGATGGCTCCTTTCCTATAGAAATTAGTAAATTTGATAATAATAACAATAATAATCATAATCACGTCACTTTCCTTCCTCATTTCCTGGGGACGGTTGCAGTAAAGCATCCCATTTTATCCCCCACCCTGGCCAGAAAATCCACAGTGCATAAGGCATTATATTTACAGCATATAGCAGATATATAAAGGCTTTATATGAGTTGTATTGTATACTTGACTCACACTATATGCACAGATAAAAAATTAAAAAGCAGTAATTAGATTAAGTAAATTCAAATGTAACTTCTCTCACCACATACCTCTCTCATATCTTGCTATTACAGTGGTATATCGGTTCCAGAACCGAAAACAATGAGTACCGAGCAAATTTCTCCCATAAGGAATAATGTAAATTGAATGAATGTGTTCCAGACCCCCAGAAAATCCACACTGTATGAGGCATTATATGCATTAATGGAGCTGTATTGTACAGGTGCTCCCTGATTTATGATGGGGATATGTTCAACAAATCCATCATAAGTTAATGTTAATGTTAATGGTGGACCATTTCAGACACAGCCTTGCTCTGTTGATGAACTTGTGGCACTAGCATAGCTGCTAAGCTAACTGCAGCCTGTGTTCTGGAGACTTATTTGCACAGGCTAAACACGATAAACACAGAGGAGATCCGCACTAAGCAAATCACTGTGTACCGAATCGTGCATCGAGTTTTGGCTGGAACGAGTCGCAAGGCTTAACTCAAGTACCGAGCAATCGACGAGAGCAGAGAGACATTTTTCGCGGCGAGAACCAAATTCGACAAGTTCAGTGGTGGTCAAGAACCAAAATAAAGAGCTTTCACAGTGCTTTTCAGCTGAGATCTGCACTGAGCGAGTTTCAGCTGGAAATGGCTTGGGATTCGCTCATCTTGACTCGTACAGGTTCTATCAAACGCGACGAGTGCTGAGACAACTCTTTCTCTTCAAAATTGCGTCAAAAACCAAATTGGTAGAGTGGTAGAGTGCTGAAGTATGACTGTACTTAGAAAAAACACCAATGTCCCTGTGTCATGGAAGGTTCTGTAAGTGAACCTCCCTGAATGTATTACTAGTCAGTGCATTTTTTAAATTTAAAAATCTCACCCCATTGCTGGTGTTTTGAGGGCATGTCCCAAATTCACCGGCCTGAACAGAGGAGGTTATCGAGTGTCCGTGTGTTAGGTTGCACTCTGGTTTGGTTACACCGTTGTATGAGTCACAGTGATGTGTGAGACAGAGAGAAGGTTAGTCATGGTTGAATCACTTGGTCCGGTTTAGCTTTACAGGAAGATCATTAATAGAGGATGAGTTTACTAAAGGGCGTGTAGGGTCACGTCCTTGGTATTTGTCTATGCAGTGACAGGAAAGGAAACCGAAAATGTCCCGTCTCTCCCTGTTGGGCATGACTCATCTTGTTTTAAGTCGTGCTATTTGAAAAAACACACGTCTGGTCATGTGGTCGGGCCCCTAATGTGTAAAGGAGTGGTTTAGCGTAAAACCGAATGCACCCAGTTTTCCACCTGCCCACTTGTTTAGGTCATATGTTTATTTACTTTTGTACTGCAGCTCCACTGCTAATGCAGCTAGCTGTGTGTCAGAGGTAAGAGCCAGTTCCTGAGGTCCTTGGTTCGAACCTGGGCTGGCAGCATGAAGGTCAAGTGCTGTAGTTACGGATCTGTGATGGACAGATGCCCTGTTCATGGTGTACCTTGGATCATTCCAGGACCATGACCAGGATAAGCTGGAGTAAAGTGGGATGTTGTGG